>QTSX02001623.1:0-151178 GCA_014839935.2 Entomophthora muscae
AGGCGGCTCATTGAGCGCCCCCTGTGTATTGTAAGATATGTTAGCAGGTGATCTGGAAACTTGGTTGCAACAGTACATTAAATTTGAATTCAAGTTCCTGCAATTAATATTTGAGTTTACTAGTAGCATTCAAAAGTGATTTGAAACTTGGTTCATGGATTTGACAATCCCACAATTTCAAAAAACATAGTAAACTTAATGAAAATAGTTGATGGATTTGAACACTTCAAAGCTGATTCCAGTTAATTCATTTTGTCCATTGGAAATATGCAGTTTGACTTGAACTTTGCAAAGTGTCTATGAGTTCCCGCATTTTTAAAAATTTAAATAAAAATACAAAAAAAATCAACTTGTATAAAAAAAGGCCATCCTGCAAAGTGATTCAAAATTTGGACCAAGGATTTGACAATCCCACATTTTTACGTTTAGGTTCTTAATTCACATTAAGTTGAATCCTTGATGTTGTACTAACACAGGACCCTTTCTTAGGGTTCCAGGTTCAATCCCTGTCTGGTTCAAAGCCAGACTTCAAGCTGGTGTCAAAAACTTTGTTGTTGATTGTTGTTTCCTATGAAACTCTAAAATTGGTGCTTAAATAATTAAGGTGGTCAAGGGAAAATTCCCTGACACTGTCATTTTAAAGGTTCTGAGTTCTGTCATGATTACACTGTCAGAGTCCTTTATGGAAAATTTTTCCAGGAAGGTGTTCTTGAACATGTCCCAGTCTTTGTTGTGACCAGGGTGTTGATTAAACCATTTGCTTATAAAACATGAGGCAGCCCTGGTAACGTGTAAAGCAATTTCACTTGCCCAGAGTTTGCAGGAGTAGCCTACTTTTGTAAACCTATTTTGGATGTTTTGAATCCAGAGGTTAGCATATTTACGGTGTAGTCCTGAGAACGTCACAATTTTTGCTTAGCAGAGGCGTTGAAATACAATGTTGAGTATTTTGGTTACTTCAGGAACTGGAGGAAGATTCAGGACTCCTTGTGTACTGAGGAAGTTGTACTGTTCAGTTGGTACAAGAATATTGTTGAAGACAGTGTATCCTGTGGAGATGCCCTCATCTTTTTTATCTTCTCCAGCTGGTGAGAAGTGACATCTTATGGGTTCTTTTCTTTGAAGGAATTTTTTCTTTAAGCTGTGTAGGTGTGGATAACCTACCTGTGCTACCACTGTCATAATTATACTTCTGAGAACTATAATAAACAAAATAAAGGGGAAATTAAGAAGAGAATTGTACTTTATTGATATGAATTTAGAGGGCTATATAGTATCACGAGAAGCCACATGCTGTTTATGTATGTCATGGTAGTCATGGGGCTTGTCCAGGTATTATTATATTTAGGATCCAAAAGGTTTGATCCCGTATAAGATGGATGGCTGATAAGAGTGCCACTGACTTAATGCTCAATTAGGAATCACTAAGGGAATTGCTTGCTTGAGAGGGAGTAATCATAGATGTTGTGACAATCCCAATTCCGATCAGATCAGGGCCTTGCTTTTACTACTGGTAGAGGATCTATTTTAGATCTTATGCTCTGCATTGATGGGCAGGATGAGATTGATCACATTCTAATATTTAAGATAGATCAGATATAGAAATTTTCAAACCAAGTGCTGTTTAAAAGATTAATTTTTATCTGTTAAATGTATCATCCTTTTTGATACATTGACATAATTGCCACCCCCTTGGGTTCAGCCTGATCTTCCATTGGATGCTAAGCAGGTGGTACTGAATCCTGGAGGAAGGCAAGCCTTTCTGCTTGGAATCAGGGCTGCGGCGGATCTGAAACAATGGCTGATTTATACAAAAACAGCCATCTGTCTCAGATCCGGAAACAATTCTGGAAAATTGCCATAGCTACAATTTTTCCGGAATCATTTCTGTACAGATCTACAGCCAGATGTTTTTTGGATTTTTTAAGTAAAAATTATGTTTTTTCTTTCAAATTTTAAATTAAAATATTATAATTTGGATTCAAATTTTTAAATTAAAAATAAAAAAAATATCAATATATACATAGAAAATAGCTCAACTGGAAAAAAGAAAGCCATCTTTGACCTTTTTTTTGAAAATTTTGGATTTTCTTAGATAAGGGCAATCCGAAATCGCGACGGCTTGGATGTGTCGATTACAGCAAATGCTATCGTCAGCGCGCTTTTAATCTGCTGCAGCCCTACTTGGAATCTAAATGGAAAAAGTTGGATTCTCCACACTGGGGGAATCCACAACTTCTGATTGAATCGGGTTCACCATCCAAATGAGGGCAAATATCGGAATCCACTTAGATTTCGTCCGCCGCAACCCAGGTTTCATACTTTACAGTCTGAGAGCTGCCTTTTTGTTTTTGGTGGGGTCTATTTCGTTCATGGGATAGCCTGGCAAGTGTTGCCAGGCTATGCAAGGCACGGCGTTACAGATCCACCAAATAACTGATATGTGGATGCCCAGATTGGGGAGCTCCGGATAATCGTCTTGGAAATCAGCTTGATCCGAGCTGCCGTTTGCCCGACCTGGTCTGCTATTTTGGGCAGCCAAAACCAATAGTTTTAGCCGTGAAATACCTTCCAGCCAATTAAATAGTACCCGTCAGATGACTTGATGGGTTTAGCCTAAACTGTAGCTATCGAGTTGCTGCTTATCATGCGCGCTAAAAATTTATGCAGCTCCTGGGGCGTGGGATTTGGGTTGAGAGGGGTTTGAGGATGCAGGGTTAGATCTGAGCTCAGGGTGGATTAAATCCTCGAGGGTAGTTTCTATGGCACCAGCGGTTCTATCACCAAATGAAGGGTACATGGCTCAACTAAGTAATTGTAGAAAATCAAATAAAAAGTATCTGGGGAGATCTAGGCTGGATATGGCTTGAGTG
Source organism: Entomophthora muscae (assembly GCA_014839935.2). Lineage (NCBI taxonomy): Eukaryota > Fungi > Entomophthoromycota > Entomophthoromycetes > Entomophthorales > Entomophthoraceae > Entomophthora > Entomophthora muscae. Next base: position 2,874 of record QTSX02001623.1, read on the forward strand.
GCACCCAAGATCTGGCCCTGATATGCCAAACCTCGCAGATGCTGGGACCCACAAGAAGCTCGACCTTAGGCTTCTATTCCTTCACTCGGAGAAACATTTTTTATAAATCGAGCTAAAAATGAAGCGCATAAGGTGCTTCATGTCCGTGAATATCGACCAATAATATCACGGTTCACGGCATAATGGAACCACCTAGGGCCCATGGAATATAAATTTAAGTTGGATTTAGACTTGGAATCATGCATGCCCTGGGCTGCTTCGGCCAAGCCCTGAGCAGCTGCGACCAGTTCCTGGCTCTGGGTCACTCGTAAAAAGATTTATTTTAGAATGTTCAAATATATTAAATTCCGTTCTGAGCTGCAGCGGCCCAGAGCCGGAATCTAGCCGGGGCTGGGCCAAAGCATGCCTATTCATGTCTAGGGGTTATGGCATAAACATGATACCTGCTCTGGGCTATCTATTTCAGGATTCCGTATTTTGAATTTTGATTGGTTGACTTATTAAAGCATTACATCAAATACTAGATTTACATCTGTTATTTTTATAATATGCTAGTAGTGTTGCGGGATAGTCAAATACCCAACAAATGACACCTGGTGATTGATTACGTGACTTGTACTTAGTTAATATCAAGGGCTTAAAACCAGTTACATTTGAAAATGTCGTAGATGCTTCAAAGAGATTAAAAACGATCATCCTTCTGTATCAGCATACCCTGGAATCTGCAGGGCAGGATAAATAAACTGGTGAACTCTAGCAGACTGCCAAAAATGAGCATTTTCCACAACCTCTGTCTCGTGAAATGTTTGAGCTCCCAACTTTCTGTATTTATCTTTGGTGAAAATCATAAATATAGGATATCATTTAAAGAACTTCGTGGGGAATAGGGTTTTTTTGAAGTGCCTAAAAATAGTTTTAATGGCTTTATGGAGGTGGCTTTGTAAAAATAAGTTGCCACTGGACTAGGGCGAGCCAATCATGCTGCACTATTCCATTTACTTATTTATTAAGCCAGATGACGGTTTAGGCTCAAAACCAATTAAAACAGAATATTTAAACAGAATGAGTTATTCCAAACCTTAACCCTGGGAGGCACAGATTGTCGGCTTAATTGCTGTTTCTGCGGCCGCAGGTCTGGCCCTGCAAGTTGAGTCAAGCGAGGCAAAAGGTGAGTCGTTAAAGTGATCATTTATATTGTTGGTGGCTGTTTCATGCCCCAGACGTGTATAAATTCCACTGTAATTCGGTATGATTTGCCCCTTTCTTCTGTGTTGTTACATCAGAAGTGCTTTCATGCTTGAATCAATCTGATTTGTTTGCAGTATAAACAACCACTTGGAAACGGAGTGGCTTGTACTCACTCCAAAAAGAAACTGGGGAACAAGTTTGGGATCAAAGTGCTTAGATCGATTAAAATCCCCTTACCTTTCCAACACTCGAACTGCATCAAACTGGGCCAGCGTGGGGTTTGGGAGATTAACAGGCGTCCGTTAAAAGTGAAGCCTAGCCAGACAAGCAGATCCCATGGCAAAGCGGTTATGGACTTCTCATATTTTTTAAAAAAGATAACTCGTTCTCTCAACGCCAAAAGAACGAAGAGGCCCGTTGAAGCTGACAATCCATCTTCGTTCCCCCAACCTGTCCCGAACAGGAACCTTCAAGAACCTTACCTTTTCTGCCCTCCGCCCCTGACATCTACCAGCATGTCATGTCCCCCGCCAACCTCTCGTCCAACTGAGCCCGTGTACCCCAAGTACTACGCTACCAAGCACACTTCTCACTTTCGGTATACCAACCCCAACTATTCGCAGACTGCTGTAGAACTGCCAAGCAGCCCAGAGCAGAACGCCGATTCTGAATCTGACTCTAGCATCAGCTTCATACCTCCCCCCTTCTTTTCAAGCTACCCCCAAGCCATCCTCCAACTATAACTTTCTGTTTGAAGAACGAGCCAAGCCACCCACCAATATATACGAACCTCAGCGCAAACCAAACAGAAAGCTTCGTAGTCTAAAATCAACTCGGCCTACTTCTCGCCATGTGCCCCCAGGTTCCGAGTTATCACTAGGGAGTTCCACAAGCACCCACTGTGCCATCACTCCTCCCTCTAAACACCAGCCCTTATCTACTGAAACGCTGGTCCCACCTAAGCCATCGCAGAACCCAACCTCGCCCCTCAAGGCACAACCTCTCACTAAAGCCACTCACAACCACGCCAAATATATGATCAAATTATCCCTTTCTATCCAGGAACTCGCTCGCGTGGTGGCACCTCCCGGCTCTTTTAAAATGCCTTGTACTCATAGCTCGGTTCCCCTTCCCTGTCAACCCAAGGTTGTCAAAGTGCAACCTGCTCTAGAGCCACCACAGTTTCTCACTGGGGAAGTCATGGTCTGGGAAAGCAGCTCTCGAAAATTCCCAAAAGCCTCAATATTTTCCCGCTAACTCAAGATCAGCCAAAGTTTTGCTTCCCTCTACAGATGGCACCGGGCTTCTTGCCATCGCTGCTTTATTAATTAATTTGCTCTACTTGGAGAATTTATTTCCGGTTCTATTCGCCAAGTTTCTATAGCACGGCTTGACTTGAATTTAATATTCACGAAGCAGTCTACGCTTTCCAGAGCCTCCAAAAGTTGTACATTCCGGGCAAGGTTTCGTTAAGTGAAATACCCAGCTAGGCTATTTCACTACACCGATAAATATATTCGGCTTGTCAGTATATCTCACCACTTGAACAATATTTGTGTTTTCACTTACATTCTGATACCAGCCTTCCATCTCATCGACTCCAACTATCCACTTTTTGGAAGCATCCTCCTATAAACATAAACCCCGTTAAAATAGAGCATCAGCTTGTTCAAAAGCATAGTACATTTTTTCCGATAACCCCTGTAATAAATTTAAGCAAATGGTTTGCTATTAGTTTTTGTCATAACTAATACTGTCTTGTTTTTAACGAATTGCTTAAATAAAGCCAAACACTCTCTTCCATATCCACCAACTGCACCAGACTGATCGATTTCATAGTAGACTTTTAGGTTTACCCAGATCAATGTTTCCAGTTCAGCTAAAAGGGTTGTACACCAAAAACTAGCCCGATGATACCTTCTCAAGTGTATCATAATTGCTTCAGTTTAGAAACCCATTTGGCACCTTTATATTAAACCATACTAAACCACAGCTCTAACATGGAATTTAAACCGAACCCTGCCAAACATTCCAACAGAAAATAATGCAGTTTAAGCCAATCAGCCTAATAGGATTAGATTAAAGACCCCAAACCAACCTTTGTAGTTTTGCATTCCTACCCGTACTGGTCTAACCAATAAGGGATCGACATACTCGATGGCGGAATCATGACCAATTCATGCCCCCTACCGTTAATGAACTCATCCCAAATCCAGCCACCTCATAATGGCAAACTAAAAAAACACCTACTAACATGATTAGACCGGAAACAAGGGTACAGTAGCGACTGCAAGATAGTAGAACTTGGGCCCATCCCTCTATTGCGCTTAAACCTTCCTTCCCCTTCATTTACAATATCCATTACAATACCCAGCCAGAGAAGCCCCAAATACATACGACCCGTGCCAAAGTAGAATATAAGCATCAGGTCGATCGCCTAGCTGGAATCTCCTCCGTCCAAGTAACTCTACCCTTCAGAAGTTGGCGCTCCTGCTCGCCAGTCTTTGATCAACCTATATACATTTCCCAACCGACCAGGTTGACCCCATCCCATGCCCAGCTTTGGTACAGGTACCGTAACCCTTCTCAGAAAGTGCCAAGTCCTGCATCACAGGTCAAGGGTACAAAAGCATGATGGCTGTCAGGGAACCAACCTTGGGCGGCCAGCCTGTTATTTTCTGGGAAGGCTGCAGGTTTTGCGGGCAGGGCCTACCAAAAGATTGGGGCTAACTTAATAAGGTAGGATATTGATTTTCCCACCCAGACCACAGGCCAGCGGCTGGGATTCTAGTATCAATTACCCCAGTGAGGGTGATGTACACTATCCCAAGCAGCTTATTTGTGTGGTCCAGGGGAAGTGTTGCAACTGAACCAATGAGGATTCAGTATTTTGAGTTGGGGAAGACAACAGTCCAATAGAAAGGACAAGAATGAATAGAAGAAGGTATTGTTTATTATAGAATATTGTAATTAATATACCATATGGGAAAAGCCACAAGGCCACAAGAGAGTGGCATAGTGGTGTGTTCCATGTAAGGTTTGAAGCCAAGGAATAACTTGTGTGGAGATCAGCAGGTCAAATTGTTAGCACTCCTAATTAGGAGAAAGTGCCCTCCATTTGACATTGCCATCAGATTAGTTCATGTCGTTAGACACGTCAAGGGGTGACTCATTGAGCGCCCCCTGTGTATTGTAAGATACGTTAGCAGGTGAGTCTGGAAACTCGGTTGCAACACCCCCCTTGCCCCCTGTTCATCATCAGACACCAGGATCAGAGTCTGCAGAAGATCTGGGAAAGTCCGCACGAACAACCTTTGTGTGAGGATGGCGCAGCAGGGGCGCAAGCAATCATGATGGAGCTTCTTGGTATTCCCTTGGGCATCTTTGAGTTGATAGATATGATTGTCATAGACAGCGGCTATCTTGAAGGGCCCTAGGTGGTTGGGCTCAAACTTGGCAGAATTGGGGTTGAGAGTGTAGACGGGGTCACCTACGGCATATCTTGCCTCAAGGTGCTTCGTCCCTTCTTCAATTTGTTTGTGTTTGATCTCTCAGGCTTTGGCACGCCATTGGTTCAGGGATGGAGTTGTCAGCAGGAGAGGTTTCCCGGGAACTGTAGACCGTAACTTCCCTTGTTCAACTCCCATCAAACTTTCAGGTGTTCCAAAGGCCAGGGCGCTGGGGCTGAACCTGGTGCCTCTGTTAATCCTTGCTCGTAAAATAAGTAAAGCAGTAGGCAGGTGTTCAGTCCATGCGGTGTTGGGGTGTTCCTGTGAGAGCTTGGTAATCAATTGAACCAGTGAGCCATTTAATTGCTCTACGTGTCCATTGGCTTGTGGATAGTATGGGGTTGTGACTATCTGTTAGAGTGCATTCTTGGTGCAGTACACCTTCATGACATGCCCAATAAGTTTGGGGCCACCATCTGTGATGAGGCATTTGGGCTGCCCAAAGCGGGCCACAATTTCCTTGCCAATGAAGCGGGTGATGGTGGTGGCAGTGTGGTTAGTTGTTGCCCAGGCCACTGGCCAACGGGTGAAGTAGTCAATGACAGTTATGATGTATTTCTTTCCCAGTCTGTCTTCAGGGAGGGGTCCCACAATGTCAAGGGCCTACTGTTTGAAGGGTTTCATTGCTTTGATGGGCAGGACAGGCTTTGGAAGTGCAGTTTTAGAGTATTCTTTTCATACAGCACACATGTCTTGAGGAGATCCAAGATGTCTTGGCGCATACGCGGCCACCAAACCTTCTGTTTCATGATCTTGAAGAGGTTACGTCCTCTGACATGACCCAAGGTGTGGTGGTAGTGCAGTATGGTGTCACCTTGCTGTGTGGTGGGAATAAAGTGTGTCTTTTCTCCTGTTTCCACATAGCGGCAGACATTGCCCACATCAGTGCTGAACTGGCTTTCATTATCCTTCAGTTTGGAGATGGTTACCAAATTAAGACCTTCATAGCGGGTTGTTTCAGGCCAGAGGTAGAGCATTGGTCAATTGGGGTCCAACCTGTTGTCCCCAGTGATGGATGTCACGTAGAGGTGTGAGAGGGCGTTGGCTGTGACGAGTTCCTTGCCAGGCTTATACTCAATGCGCAGCTGATAGGGAGATAGGCGCTCGACCCAGCCTGCTTGGTGACGTGTCAAGTGGGACTATGTGGTGAAGTACTGGAGTGACTTGTGGTCTGTCAGGATGCAGGGTGGAAAGGTGGCCTGTCGTAAATTGCGCAATTAATGCTATTTTGATATGGCCTTCAAATTGTGATAGTTGCAAAGATTTGGCTGGGTTTGCTTTTAATTTTGGATATTCCTTGCCTTCCGCAAATGGGTCTGGTTCAATATCCACCCATTCTGGATTATTGTACCTGTCTATGGTTGATCCTGGTATGACCTCATCCCAACGTGATCCCCTCAGCCACTCTGTCTTCCTAATGAGTGATCACTGTCCCTTGCCTACTATTTAAAGTAGAATCATTTTTCCTAATAAAACCAAGTTTATCCACATTTGCGTTGGCGTTCATAATCTTCAAGCTTTTCCTGTCCTTTCTGCCAAAAGGACTTTTACATCTTGTTTTCCAGAAAATTAAGGTATGTGTCCTTAATTTTGCCCTGAAGGCTAACCCAAGGCTATCTTTGAACCTCAAATCTTTTGTTATAAAGATTTCCCGCTGTGTCCTCCAGGATGTCGTCCCCTGGAGCCAAACACAACAAAATGGTGCTCACTACAGGGGCTGCGAGCCCCTCAGTTACCCTGTTCCTGCGTGAATTCTCTGGTCCTTCTCCCTTTGTTTCTGAAGTACCCAATCAACACAAAGTTTCTAGTCCCCCTCTAGAAGAAGACATCACTGATGCCCCCTCAAATCCTATGGTATTGGTTCTGTCTCCCGGGCCCGTGTGGGCCCCCTTCCTTCTTTCTCTCTCAATTACAAGCAAGCTCGTGCTGCCGCCCGCTCCCTTCTTCATTCTGGCACAGTAGCCATGCACTATATCCCTGGCCTCCGTCCTGGGTACGTTTCTGAAGACCTGTACTCCTTCCTTTCGGACTTTGGTCTCCCTTCCCCGCTTTGATGGAATCCATGGATACAATTGGTGTGTTAGTTAACCGGTTCATCCAGCCTGCCCTAGTTCACCACCAACTTGCCTTAGGATCCCAGAATCAAATATTGGATGCTGTAGCCACCGCCGTATCAAATAACCATGCTCAAAATATGGCCTACCAAGAATGGTCACACAGTCTCTTTGCTTGTATTTCTGACAACCAGCACAACTCATTGGCATCACAGAAGTACCTAACTGCCTCCCTAAACTCCCTTTGTTCCTTGCTCCCTGGATACATAAAGGATCAAATATGCAAATTGGACAAACATCAGGCAGTATGGCATGAGCAAATTGAGGCCTTTCTTCTGAACCATTGCCAGGATTTTGAGACTCTGGTTAGTGAGCTTAATCAGTTCAGAGAGCATGTCAACTTGCAACTCAAATTGATAGGAGCTCATGTCAATACTTGGTGTTGCCACCTACAGCACCAGTGCGGCCTGGATAAGGCTGCACTAGGCAACACTCTATACCAGGTGCAAAATTATGTGGATGACAGGGTAGCGTCTATTGAGGTGACTCCTCCCGCCCCTCCTGTCAAGACCCCATCTGATTTTGAAACCAAGGTATGGGAGGCAATTGCCAAACTCAAGGCTACCACTCAACGTCAAGCTTCTGTGCAGAACCCCCCTCCAGTTGATTCAATGCCTGATCCTTGTATTGCCTCCCTCACTGATCAGGTGGCTACATTACAAGGTGAAATCAAGTACTTAAGACAGCGCCTTTCCAACTCTGAGGATTCATCATCTGAATCTGAAGAGGAAGGTGATTTTGTTAATACTCCTGCTCATGACAATCATGGTTGTTGCCCTGGTCTGGAAGGTCAACCCCAGGTCAACTGTGCGCGTGCACTAGATCAACTTGCCAAAGCAACAAATGATGTAGCTGATAGGCAGGACACATTGAAAAGAGAGGTCTAAAGCCTCACCTGCTTTACTGAGACCTTAGATTGACAAGTTGCCCCATTGGTCACTCAGGCCACTTCTCTGGCTACTCATATCAATGGGATTGCTGGCACCTTGGCAGTACAACAAATCAATATTGACAAGTTTGGGACTGCTGCCACTACTGCCAGAGATATTAGTGGACAGAACACCTCTATATTGGACACTCTAGAGGAAAGCCTTTGACTCCTCTGGGCTAGGCAACCTGCTGCTGAGTCCAAGTTTGAAAGCAACCCACATATTAACGTCCTCAACCCTGGTGAAAACAGTCAGTCCTTGTCCTTATCCATTGACCTAAACTACAAAGCAACCTTCAAACAGATATTTGATCCAACAACCTCTACTATTGTTGCCTTTCTAACTATTTACAAAACTGCAATGTGAAGGACTACCAACAAGCTCAAGAAAGAACACATCCTCACCTGTCTCCATCCCACTTGCCAAGAAGTTGTGGTCCCCGAGCTCCCCTCCATTGTCACTTGGGAAGACATGAAGCGCCTCCTTATTGAGGAGTTTGAAGGAGATCTCAGCTTGGAGGTCAAGAAGGATGCATTCATGCACATTGCCTTTAAGCCCAAGGGAACCCTGGCTGAGTTCACAGATTGTTTCTACATTGAAGGCCAGAAGTTAATCACTAGTCAACAGTTAACTCCCCGGGAAGCCTACACAGCTTGCTCAAATGCGTTGAAGGTGAACCAGCTTTCATGCCTACACTTTAAGGCACACAAGGCTTCACTCACGTCCATGAAGAGTATTAAGACTTTATTACAAGACATGCATTTGACTCATGGAGGAACAGTGGTACACAAAAATAAGGCCAGCAATGCTTGAACTACCTCTTGTACACCGCGCATAATGACCCTGGGTGCTGGTGGACAGGCTAAGAGGTAGGGTTGTCATAACTGTGGCCAAATTGGGCACCACTCCCGCACTTGCACTAATCCTCAAGTGGAAGATTGTGACCCCAAGGAACAGGCGAGAAAAGAGAGTACAGCTTAGAGACAGAGACACTCTCTGCTGACCAATCTCCCCTGTCTCCCCCTGATCCTCTATCTGATGAGGAAGCTCTGTCTTCCTCTGGACCAACTTGTGAGAGAGAGGGGCTAAACTAACTAAGTTTGGCTCCCATCCCGGTGCAACAAACCACCAGGATGCCATCCAGTGCGCAACTGGGATGGCTGCTTGGAGAGGGGACCACAGGGAGGACACCGGGGACAACTGGGGGAATTAGGCATTCAAACTCATTAGAATCAGGCCGGTGAGCAACCAGGGAGTGCAAGTAGGAGCAGGGGAGGCCACCTTGGAGGACCTGGGGGGTACCACATTCTTATGAACCATGGAGGGGAGAGGAGGTGTGGGGGGCCCTACCTCTTCAGAACTAGGCAAAGCAAGCTCCACGACGTCCAGGTCAAGATTGTCACACGTCAGGCTCTTAACCACAGCCTCTCTGGAAAAGAGAAGACTTCTGGGGAGGTCCCAGAGACTGGCAGGGTCTCTACCTACCAGATGGGCCGATGAGGAGATTTTCCCCCACAGGTCCGGGGAGGTGGACCACAGAAGCAAGAGAAACGGAGCCAGGGAAAAGACAACAAATTTAAGAGCCGGCAGTATCATAGAAAGAACCAGCACAAAATTTGGGGTAGGATAGTATAGGTTCTGGAGAAAAAGGAGAGAAAATGGCAAGACTAGGGTAGTCTTTGGCAAATCCTTGGGAAAACAGCAGAACGGGTTTGGGTAGCCTCGCTGTTGTCTTGGGGCCCTTGGATTATAACTGCAAGCAAAAGAGGGTTCAAAAACAATGATTTTTAAAGGAAAATTCAAGATAATAATAGAATTTATAGGAAAATTTAATTGAAATTTTGAGCTTTGAACTTTAATTTTGAAAGCGAGAGCAAAAGAGACGACAACTAAGTGAAAGAACACTTGTACAAGGAGCCAGAAGAGAAGCCGGGTTCAAAACCGGCTGGCTAAAGGTAAGCTTAGGGCAGGGGCTACACTCTAATATTTTGAGCTTTAGGGACACAACTGGTTCCAGGAAACTCAAAATTAAGAAAATTAAGGTGCAGGTGACTCCAAACTTTAATGTAAGTGGAAAATAGACAAGCAGGGACTGAAAGTCCCTTTGCTTGGTTAAAAGGAATGGATTGCAAAAAAACTGGTCACATGACAGTTGGGGGTGAGCCTGATTGGCTAGGTACAAAACTTTGCTGGATGGACTCAGGGGGACTGGAGAGTTTTACTCCAATTTCCAAAATCAAATCTGATTGGCTGGAAGAGATGCCAGACATTTGGGGGTCAACTGGGTTATCAAGCGTCAATGTGGCAACACCTGATTGGGTAGCTCTGATAGGTTTTAAAACGGACAACACCAGGCTAATAGGTAGTCCAAATTAACCAGGGTTTCTTCCCAGGAAGGAGCAACCAAAGGCAGGGATTCCATAGGATAAGCCAGCACAAACCTCTCATCAACCGTGTGAGCTAAATCATTCAACAAATGGAGGGGTTTGGCAGGCGTTTTGGGACCTTTCTTGGTACGACAGGGAAAGATTGAGCGGTCCAAAGCCAGAGGTGGCAGTGAATTTACACAACTATCCTTCATCTGTTTCACAATCTCTCCAGTGATTCAGAGCCTGAAGATTCTGATAGTTATGGCTATTCTGTCTTGGCTGTTCTGGAAACTATCTCTGTCCCATACAAGCTTTGCTCTGGAAAGACTACCACCACTTCCTGTGTACCTGCAAGTGAAGCTAAGTCTATGATGGCTTGCCCTTACCTAGCTCAAGCCCATCAACCTCCTGTCTTGGTTGACTCCTCCAAAGAAGCTGCTAAACTAACCAACGCTCTCTTTCAAAATATGACTGTATCTCTCCTGCTACAGGCTGTATATAAAGAGATTCCTGCGTTACGGTGCATGCTAGCCAAATGGGAAAAAGAGCTAGAAGCTGCGCAAGATGTATTAGCAGTCTTGCCCCCCTTTGGGAAAGATAAAACCTGTGTGGAAGTATCAATCCAAAAGGTTAAAATCAAAGCCATCTTGGACACAGGTTCCCCAGTCAACGTGGTATCTTCCAAACTAATGATGAAACTTAATTTGGCCCCTGACCTCAACTACATGCAGTTGTATGGCACAGCTGGTATGGCACAGACACAGGCCATTGGTGCCTATTACACTCTACCCATGAGGTTTGGGAAACTCCTTATTGCTTCCCCTGCTGTAGTCTTTGAGAATGAAAGCTATGACCTCTTGGTTGGTAAGTAATTCCTCCGAGAGTATAATGGGATTGTAAACTTACGAGATAGATACCTTTTGCTCTTGGGATATGAGGTTCCTTTGATTTTTGAGGAATCTCCGCACCTTCCAGGGGAACGTCTTAAAACTTGTGTGCTTGAGTACCCTATGGGTATCTTCTCTCTCAAGTATAGGACCCACTCTTCCAACATGCGTACCCCTCCTCCTTCCTGCCCTGCGGAAGAAGGGGTACCTCTGCTAGCACCAGCGGCTATTACCATCCCCCCAGGCTCTCAAGTGGTGATTGATTCCCAGATTTCTTATGAGCTACCTGAAAAGTCATTCTTGGAACTTTACTCACCTGAATCCTTAAGCCGTACAGAGCCCCACCTGTGTCCTGGAATTTTAGATCAAACCCACAAAGAGCCTGTACAATTACTGCTTGCCAACCTGACGGCCCTACCCATGCAGGTGACCCGAGACCAGGTTGTGGGACATGGTTGTATACCAGGAGCAGAACAGGTGACCTCCCTATACCCCTTCAGAATGTTCAGTGATTTTAATCTACCTGAGGACAATCCTCAAGTTCTCTTGTTGTTCACCGCTGCTGATTTCCCCCAACTGTCTCCTGTTCAACAAAAAGACGTGTTGGACCTACTTGATCAGTTCAGCAACATTGTTGCCTCTGGTCCTACGGACTATGGCCTAGCTAAAGGGGTCATCTATCAGATTGATACTGGGGATGTGTCCCCTTTTTTGCCAAACCATACTGTTGTAGTAGGGTGGAAGATGCTCAGGTGTCTAAAGAGCTCAAACAGCTTCTGGACGCTGGGTTACTAGCTCCTTCCAAAGTCCTTGGGCTTCCCCATTACTGATTCTCAAGAAGAAAGATGGCAGACATTGCATTGTAATGGACTATTGCCGCCTGAACTCTCTCACTAAGTAAGACTCATACCCTTTGCCTAGAATTAATGATGCACTTAGACAGCTGGGTGGTTCCAAGTTTTTCTCTGCCATGGATCTAGTCTCTGGATACTGGCAATTTGACTTATCTCCTGAAGATAGAGAGAAGATTGTGCTTATCACTTCAGAAGGCCTTTTTGAACCCACTCAAATGCCCCAGGGACTCTTCAATGCCCCTGCCACATTTCAACGGGCTATGGACTCCATTCTAGAAGACCTAAAGCTCTCTTGTGTCCTTGTATACCTTGATGATATCACTGTGTTCAGCGCTACCTTCACCAATCACTTGGAACACCTCAAGGCTGTCTTTATCAATATTTGCGGAGCTGGATTGAAACATAAATCCTCCAAGTGCTCCTTCTTCAATAAATGTCTTGAGCTCTTAGGTCATGGGGTCACTCAAACTGGAATTCGTCCCATGAATAATAAGGTGGAAGCCATTGACAAGATGCTACCCCCCACAAATCTTTGAGAGGTTCAAGTATTCCTTGGTATGATGGGTTACTACCAACAGTTCATACCTGACTTTGCTGAACTGAGTGAACCCCTTGTCCAACTGCTTTGCAACGTCCCCTTTGAATGGACTGACAGCCAACAACAAGCATTCAAAGCGCTGAAGGCCAAGCTCAAGGAGGCTCCTATCCTAGTCTATCCTGATTATGACAAAGAGTTTATCTTGTACACTGATGCTAGTGGAGTAGCTGTGGGTGCTATCCTTGCCCAACTTGACAATGAAGGCGTGGATTGATCTGTAGCCTACTTGTCAAGGGTCCTCAATAAGCATGAGAAGAACTACAGCGTCACTGAGAAGGAATGTTTGGTTGTGCTACATGCAGTGAAACAGTTTCAACATTGCATCTATGGGACCCACTTCACGGTAGTCACAGATCACTCCTCCCTCAAATGGCTGCAGCAGTTAAAGGAGCCTAAAGGTCAACTAGCACGTTGGGCTCTGCGTCTACAAGGATACAATTTCACTGTGATACACCGTCCTGGGGCCCAACATCAGAACACTGATGGCCTGTCCAGAATGCCAATCCTAGCTATCCATCCCGCTGATGCTAATTGTCTATACAAGTTAATAGGGTATCCTGACTCCTGGACCACTGAGCCAAAGGAAATCTGCTTGGCTCTACAGACCCTATCCAAGGACACTGTTATTCACAATAGACAACTCTTCAAAAAGGTTAACAATGTCTACCTACCCTACATTTTCCCTAGCATAAGGATAGCCATCATCCTCCAAGCTCACATTGATACTGGCCATGGAGGCATAACCAAGACTCATGATTGGTTGTTCAAGAACTTCTATTGGGAGAACATGCATCTCCTGATCCCTGATGTCCTTGCTTCCTGTCACTCCTGTCAACTCCAACGCCCTTGCCCATCCCAACACCAGTTCAAACTCATCCCCCCAAAGCATGCATTCCACACAGTGAGTATTGATGCTGTTGGGCCTTTCCCTTGGTCTAGGTCTGGATGTCAATTCATCTTGGTTGCTGTAGACCACTTTAGCAAGTGAGTTAAAGCCAGAGCAACAAAAGATATAACTGCTAAGACCACAGCTACTTTCTTGCTGCAAGACATTTTCTATTAACATGGCTGCCCTCAAGTCCTGCTCTCTGACAATGGTACCAACTTTAATGCCTGTCTCATCACTTCTATTGTCAAAGCTATGGGAACTCACCAATTGTTCTCTGCGCCTTATAACCCCTCCACCAATGGAACTGTCAAACAAGCAAACTCCTCTCTGGTATCCATAATGAGAAAGCTCATGCTCTCTGACGCTGCCAACTGGGATATGTTCCTCCCTGCTGCCCTCTTTGCTTACCAACTCAGTAGGCACCACATGACGGGACAGTCACCTTTTGCCATGCTGTATGAACGCAAAGCAGCTATCCCCTCAATTTTGGGACCCCCTTTGATCAAATTTGATATATCTGCAAATCCTGAAGCCCATTTTAGAGACTTAACCAATCATATTATTGACATCCAGGCAACTGAATACTCTACTGCTTACAAGGTTAAGGCCCTGGAGCTCTACCCGTCCAATGCTACTAGAGCCCCCCTCCCTGAGTATCAAATAGGTGATCCAGTTCTCTACTATCAGAATTGTACAAGTGATAGAGCCCACAAGCTGGATTCCCTCTGGGTTGGGCCCTGTGAGGTCACCTTTAAGAAGGGTGTTGAGTATACAGTAAAACTGCTGACTTCTGGACGTCCTTTTGCCTGTGTTCACTCCAAGTTTCTCCGCAAATACCACCTCCCTGTGTCCAATCTTGAGGGGGGAGATATATTAAATTGCGTAATTAATGCTATTTTGATATGGCCTTTGAATTGTGATAGTTGCAAAGATTTGGCTGGGTTTGCGTTTGACTTTGGAAATTCCTTGCCTTCTGCAAATGGGTCTGGTTTAATATCCACCCATTCCGGATTATTGTACCTGTCTGTGGTTGATCCTGGTATGAACTCATCCCAATGTGATCCCCTCAGCCACTCTGTCTTCCTAATGAGTGATCACCGTTCCTTGCCTACTATTTAAAGTAGAATCATTTTTCCTAATAAAATCAAGTTTATCCAAGTTTGCGTTGGCGTTCATAATCTTCAAGCTTTTCCTGTTCTTTCTGCCAAAAGGACTTTTACATCTTGTTTTTCAGAAAATTAAGGTATGTGTCCTTAATTTTGCCCTGAAGGCTAACCCAAGGCTAGCTTTGAACCTCAAATCTTTTGTTATAAAGATTTCCCGCCGTGTCCTCCAGGATGCTGTCCCCTGGAGCCAAACATGACATGGCCCCTTCCAGGTAGCAGCGCCGCTTCTTGACGCAGTGCACAATTGCCGCTAATTCTTTATCATTAATGGGGTAACATTGTTCCAAGTCAGTAATCTTCCTGGACTCATATGCCACAGGGAGGAAGGCGCCATTGTCAGTTTCTACCCGTAGCATTCCCCCTATGGCCCTGTCAGAGGCGTCAGTATTGAGTTTGTACTGGCGGTTTCAGTTGGGGAACTGCAGTACAGGTGCTGTTGTAAGTCTTTGCTTCAACGTCTTGAAGGCTTGATCTCTGGCAGGGGTCCAGTTGAAGCGCTGCTTAGTGTTTAGGAGTTCAGTGAGAGGTGCAATTTGTTCCCTGCAATTGGGAATAAACTTGTGCACATAGGCAACCATGCCTAAGAAGGTACACACCTGGCCCACATCAGTGGGAGGCAGTATGCTGGTGATTGCCTTGATTTTGGCAGGGTTGGGCTTTATTTCTTGGGCAGAGATTGTGTGCCCAAGGAACAACAGCTCTGACTTGAGGAACTTGCATTTGGAGGGTTTAGCTTTTAGCTGATTTTTCTGAGGGGTGTCAAGGACAGCATGGAGGTGTTGGAGGTGCGTGGTTTGATCTTGACTGAAGACAATAATGTTGTCAAGGTACACAATCACACATTTTCCAATCAGTTCCTCAAATGCTTTGTTCATCAGCATGGCAAAGGTGGAAGGAGAGTTGGTCATTCTGAAGTTCATGACTTGACACTCAAACAACCCTTAGCCTGTGCAGAAGGCAGTTTTTGCCTCATTCCCTGGTGCAATGTGGACCTGGTTGTACCCTGCAGTGAGATCAATCTTGCTAAAAACCTTCACACCCGCAAGTGTGTCAAACAGGTTGTCAATCAACAGCAGGGGGTGCTTATTCTTAACAGTCACCTCATTTAAGGCGCAATGATCTGTGACCAGGAAAAGGGACTTGTCCTTCTTGGCTACAAAGAAGACAGCTGCCCCGTATGAAGAAAACAAGAGGCAAATGAAGCCCTTGTCAAGCGCGTCCATGAGGTGCTGGCAGAGGGTCTCATATTCTTTGGGTGTAAGATAATACAAGAGGTGTGCCTTAGGTAGCAACCCTTGGAGTTGTACAGTGTGCTGGATCTCTCAAGGGGGGAGGTGGTTGGTCCAGTGTTTTGCTGAAGCTGTCCTTGTACTCCTCAAGGAGCGCAGCAAGCGCTGGTGGGGGTGAAGTGGTCAAGGGAGGGGCCGCAGGTGGTTCTGAACAGATAACTTTGACTGAAATTGGTTGAAGTCTAGTTCCCCCCCTTTAAGTTGTACAAGCCTGTCTCTGTTATTCTAATAAACACAGTATTGTGGAGTAGCTTGCTCATTTCAACAGGATAGATCTGGAAGCCCACCCCATTCCTATTGAAGATGATGACCAAGGTATCCCAGTCAATGTAGGAGCAGTTGTGCCAAAGCCAGTCAAGGCCAGCAATTACGTCGTGGCTGAGCCCTGCCATGATTGGCCCAGAGAGCTTAACCTGGATGTTCCCCATTCTCACAGAGAAGGGTACTGTCTCATGGATAATTGCAACTCTACAGGAGTCAGCTACTTGTACTACCTCAAACCTGCTAGGCACTTGATCCAATTGTTGGGAGTCAGCAAACTCCTGGTCCACCATAGTGTGGTCAGCCCCGGTATCTACCAATAGTTTGTGGGTATTCTCACAAAAACAAAAGGGATAGGCTAAGAGGGTGACTTTATTTGAAGAGTGGCTCTCTTGAAGTACAGAGTTGTCACCATAGACCTGGAAGACGTCAAGGGTTTCAACCTTGTGTACACTGTAGTTGCAGGGTTTTTTTGCAAGCAGGAATTGAGAGAGAGGGTCAAGTGGGGTTGTTAAACCTCTTGTAACTACAAACTCCAGGCTTTTCCCTGGTCCTAAATTTGTGCTAGTTGGAGTTCCCCCTTGCAGGGGCATTTGATCCCATTCTCCTGCTGGTAGTGGCCTACTTGGTTGTGGCCACTGCCAGGTGTTGCACGAGGTTGAGGTGGAGAGTCACTAGTACGGCGGAAGCACACCAAAGCCTGATTGTTGGCCTCCACAATGGCCTTGTAACAGTCATTGATGGAGGTGCAACAACCCACGGGGACCCACTTACAGATATGGGGCTTGAGCCCATTGACTATTAGGGTCAGAATCATGGCATTCCCATTGTTTACGGCTTTGGGGGCGGCAGCAAGATACTTGGAAACAGATCCAGTCTGTTTAATTGCTAAAATGGGAGTTCCCACCACAATAGGCAAGAAGGTTTCACTGTAGCGGGATCTTACAGCGTCCCAGAATGCTGCCCAGGTGACTTCTGTTTCTTGACTGGCCCAGTTGGTAAACCATACAGCAGCAGGCCCCTTGAGGCGCCCTGACGCAGTGGCAATCCACATGGGCTCTGGAACCTGGCAGATACAAAGGCGGGTCTTGGTGGATTGAAGCCAAATGACAATGTTGGCTCCTTTGACCCCACCTGCAAAGGATTCCAGCTGGAGATTGAGCATACATTTTGAAAGATCTGACTGGGGAGGGGGTGACGCTGGCGTCATGCTGTCCAAGGCAAAGCCAATTATACACACTTGTAAGGACTAGCTGGTCTTGATAAATAACATACCCGTCAGGGATGTCCCCCTCAGGGATTGGCAAGAAATTTTCTTGATGGGGAGTAGCCATACAGCCTATACTCCGTCCTTTCTTAGGGGGAACTTTGTTTTAGGTAGGTTGTGAACCTACCACTGTTGCAACTGAAACAATGAGGATTCAGTATTTTGAGTTGGGGAAGACAACAGTCCAATAGAAAGGACAAGAATGAATAGAAGAAGGTATTGTTTATTGTAGAATATTGCAATTAATATACCATATGGGGAAAGCCACAAGGCCACAAGGGGGTGGCATAGTGGCGTGTTCCATTTAAGGTTCAAAGCCAAGGAATAACTTGTGTGGAGGTCAGCAGGTCAAATTGGTAGCGCTCCTAATTGGGAGGAAGTGCCCACCATTTGACATTGCTATCAGATTGGTTCATGTTGTTAGACACATCAAGGGGTGACTCATTGAGTGCCCCCTGTGTATTGTAAGATACATTAGCGGGCAAGTCTGGAAACTTGGTTGCAACAGAAGGTTGGGTGCGGATGCAGGCATTGGTTTTGGGATCACTGATGGTTCCATATCTAACTGGTATGTGGGCAGAAAGTTATATTTTTCTCTGAACAACTTGGGTTCAGATACGTGCCAGGGATCTTGTCTATTATATCTGGCTGCTGATTTTACGCGGACCTGGAGATCTCACTCTACTATCTTCTCAAAGTTGAAGCCTTTATATCCAGGCTTTAAAGGGTACTCTGTGAGGTGGACAGGACCAAATGAGACACCTGATGGAAAATAAGTTGCAGGCAGAGGGGCAGGCCGGAAGGATTCAAACTGAGTTGGTAAATAGCAAAGATAAAGCAGGGCAATAATTGAGGAACCAGATATCTCATAACCCTTTATTTAAAAATGGCAATAAAGTCTTGACACAGGATCTATAGGTCTATATAGTACCCCACCACCAAACTTTACATCTACTATGTGGGGTTCATCATAGGATCAGGAAATATGAGGCCAGGTGGCCAGGACACCTGGGTTTTGGAGAGGCAAAGTGGCACTGTTGCTGGGGGTTGTTTGTTGGCTGGGTCCTCAAGAAGGATTGTTTGACTCTTCTGTTCTCAAGTCATGGTCATAGGGGCGGCCTTCATCTCCAGGCTTTTCTTGGGTGTTGAATCTTGATTGGCCACCAAGAGAGACTTCAAACCCATCAAGAAAATGGTAGGAATTACTTTTCCTCCATTAGGCAATTTTTTGTCTTCTGTCAGGCGCTGTGGTTTCAAGGTGTTTGCTGGTATCTTCATCCTGGGAAGTGTTTGCGGGCTCAGCTTGATGGGACTCAATCCCAAAAAAACGCGGGTGGACAGCCTCTTGGTCCTTGGGCCTGGTGGCCTGCAAGTGGTCAGGACCAGGGTTTAAAACCCACCCTTGGACCCAGGTTTCAAGAGGAAGAAATTTTTCAATCCTGACAATGGCTCCAAGTTGATCCTGTATTGATTTCATCTAGAACAATACCCATCCTTCTGGTGGATCAGTATGCCAAGTTAAAATTGACCTCACCCTAACCCGCTGTGCCAGGAGCAGGATTTAAATTGGTATGGGATCAGATAAACCCTGCCATACCACCCATGGAAAATCAGTTGAAGCCAGCTGAAATAGACCCAGTCACTTTAAGAAGGCATTTATTCTAAAATGAACCAAGACAATCCAAATGGCCATATCTCAATCAAAATTCTAAAAATGAACCTTAATTTACTTGAGTTCAAGTCCAGAGATGTCCCATGCATGATTCTGAAGGTACCAATAAAACTTGTATCAACCCACATAATATTTCATCCCCAACCACCCATCCCAGCACCAATAAACATGCTATGACATTAAGAGGTTGGGGTTGACAACTGTCCCAGAAGAGAGCAAGATAGATGTATAACAAGTCAATCTTTATCTGGGTAGGGAGAAGATATTCACCCATATCAAGAAGCTACCCAGCCACAAAAAAAGCTATGAATATGCCATCTTAATGAGGGGATTGTAAGGTCTGAGACTTTGGGGTAGGTTATTATAAACTAGAGCCTTTAAACCAAGGATATTAATATTGGTTAGGTAAAGGAAGGTAGGTAAAGTTTTTAATGATAACTGGATTAAAGCTCCTAAAAGCTTATAATAGGTGAAGTAAGGGCTAAGACAATTAATAAATCCCAAGAAAATAAAATAAAGTCCAGTTGTAATGACAGAGGACTGAGCTAAAAACTCTATTTATAAATCAGGATATTGATTACCAATAACTGGTGGTTTAAAAATATCTACTATCAAGGTTTGGGTATCACTAAAGAGGTTTCCTAACTGATGGTAAAAATAATCAAAGGAAATCATAAATTTAAGACTAAGATTTCAAAGATAAAAAATGCAAGATGGAAAGATCCAAGAAAAAGAAGAAATACAAGCCACAAAACCTAACAAGTACCTTTTTGGGATGCAAGTCAAAAAATCTCAACTTAGGGTTGAGAGTGCAGAACCAAGCCTTTTTATTAGCTTGGGAAAGATGAGGTGCAGAAAAGAAATACTGAAATTAACCAAGGTTAGTTAAAATGGATTGTTTGTGTTGTAAGGTGATTGGTTAAACTAGCCTTCACTGTAATGGTCATTGATTCTTTAAGCTCAGTGAGCAAGAAAGCAATAACACTCTTGCTTTGGATGAAAGGTAGTTCAATTGATCAACTAAGTTGCATCTACGAGTCATATTAACTTAAAATTGTCTTCTCTAAAGATTAATAGTGGGCAAAGCCTGCAGAGGAATCTGGCTGTGAAGAAGAGGACCCTGGCGCTCAGCAACTGTTATCAATATCCAATATCTATATAACTCTTCTTCTTGATATTGAATAAATGATTGGTTATTACACATTTATTGTATTATTATACACACTAAGTTAGAGAATTTCAACTTAGTCTTTAGTAACTAGTAAGTCATAAATCAAGTTAAGCAAATAGCTATACCACACACACTCATACTCAGAAAACTAACATTTGGGTCATTATTTGTTAGATTAATCTGTTTCCTATTAACTGTGCTACTTAAAACTTTAAAATTTTGTTTTAATTTTCTTATCAATAAATTTAAATAATTACAACAATTTTATCAAAATAAATCTTATTTAATCCTTATAATATAAAAACCTATATTAAATTAATCATTTTCTACTTACAGCTAAATTAAACTGTATTAAAAGCTAGTAACAATCTTATTTCATATACCATTATTTCTTGAAAGCTGATTAGTACAAAATGACATCATTCTAAAAAGAGCAATCTAAAAATACAATAAAAACTGATATAATGCTTTTTGTTGGAAATCAAATTGTTGCCTAAAATCTTATCTTTTTTAAAATATTTAATTTAAAATATAATAATTTTTGAATCCCTCTTTTTAAAAAGAGGGCAGATAGCTTTTTTGCATATTTAATAAATAATAAATAATTTTGGATTTTTTAAAAAAAAATCTAGTAAAAAGTCAAAAAAAAACTAAAACTAAAATTAAAAATGAACTTTTATTGAAATTTCAGTGATCTCATTTAGCATAAGTAATTTATTCTTAAGTTAGATTTTATAGAAAATATATAATAAGAACTTATAAGAGAGTAAAAGTTTTTCTTTTTCAAAATTTTAAGTATTTAATATTAATAAAATAGCTTTATACAACTATTTAATAAAATTATATTTTTATACTGTATGCTAGAGATAATATGTATAAAAAATTCAAACATAAAAAAGAATGTATCAAAATCTTGCTTTATTTAATTAAATTTTATAAAGGTTAAAATTTATTTGAACTAAACGGAAAATGATCTTAGTCATTGTATCTATAAAAATAAGATACAAATTTAATTATACAAGCAAATATTTATATGTGATTAGAAAAACATTTTTTTTGATAGATTTAAAATATATAAAGTTCATTTTTTAAGAACTGTTAAAGGTTATAATAAACTTAAGTTTATTTAAAAAAGGTTTTTGAGTTGGTTAGTAAAAGTAAGCTAAATAATGATTTATACTTTAAATTTAGTTTATTGATTAAAATATCATACTTTAAGAGTTAATTAGCATATTTTATTTCAAATAATAATTTTATAAGCTTACATTCAAAGCCACTTCAAGATACTAAATTGGTATTGAAATATAAAGTTGCAGCACAATTCCGAAAGCTGAGATTAAGGGCTTTCTAATGATACTAGTTTGAGCGAGATTGAAGTACTATTCGCGGAAATATCAACAGTTAACCAGAATATAAAAAGGGGTAAATAAACAATGATATCAGACTTCAGGGGTGATATTGATAAATTAAGGAGATCAGTTGGGGGTCAATTGGGGATTTATGCCTGTAGTGCGAAAGCTCAGCTAACATGGTATTTAAACAGCTCAACTTTACAGAAATTTACTTTACAATCTACACCTTTACTCCTCTCTGATAACTGCACATCTATTTCCAAGCAAGAACTGCCTGAACTAAGCCAAGGAACCCAACCACTATCACTATGGAACCTATCAAGTTTGCACCTCAGATGACACCCTTCTTCTCACTGGGGGCTTCTACTAAGAGAGAAAGAATCTCTATGCTTAAACAAGCATTCCTTTTTACTGCTGGCAGTGATCTTAACAGCTTTGTTGAGCATTTCTTATTAAAAACAGAGTTTGGCAAAAGTACCTTCTTACCTGTCATACAAAATTCTAAGACAGATGATTTCCTTAACAACCTAAAGGAATTGATGTCAGAGTCCCCTGCCAAGCACCTTCCTTCCCTAAGAGCATTGGTTACATCAAGCTACAGTCTGAAAGAGCTTTGGGATTGTGGATTTAAAATGACAAAAAATGAGTATTCATATTCTAAAAAAATAAAAAATGCTAAAAAAGCATCATTAAATTCAAAAAATAAAAAAGGAAAAAATGATTCAGTAAAGAAAGAAAACATAAAAAATATTTTAAAACATATATTAAAAAATTCATTTCCAACTAGCCAATTCACTAAAAAATCCCCTGGATTGATTTATGAAGAATTACAAAAAGAGTTGAGTGAATACTCAACTAAAATAAAATACTCATTATTGAAAACAAAAAAAGAAATTTACGAAGATATGAAAATAAAAAACAATATTTCTATTTCACTTTCCACTTTTTATAAGCTTATTCCTAATAATATAATTAAAAGCAAAAAGCAAACTGATATGTGTAGCATTTGCAACTTAAAAAAGTCATTAGAAATGAAGAAAAAGGATTTGAGTTTAAAGAAGTTGCCATTGCCTAAATCTATTAAAGAAAATTTGGAATCTATTGACCTACATGAAAAGTTTTATAAGCATCAAAATAAAGAATATATTAGTGATATAAATAATCTTGATAATAATTTATGTGTTATAGTAATAGACTATAAAGAAAACTTTAAAATAGGTGGGGGTCCTATAGAGACAAATAATTGTTTTTATGAGAAAATACCTATTTTTTTATTAGGATTTGCAATTGCTTTTAAAGAAAATGAGAAAATTAAATATGAGTATCATGACTTTTTATCTGAAATTTTATCTCATGACTCTTTGTTTTCAGGTCAGTGTTTGATAAGTCTGCTTAAAAATAATAAATTTAAGAATATTAAAAATATTAAAGTTTGGACTGATAATGGTAATCATTTCAGATCTTATGAATTCTTATATTATCTTTTTAAAGAGGTACCTAAAATTATAAAAGGAACAATTAAGTTTAATAGATTTGTTGAGTGTCATGGCAAAAGTATTGTTGATGGTCATTTTGGTGTATTATCTAAAATATTTAAACAAAAGGAAAATGAGATGTATATAAAAATATAAATGATCTCAAAATGGTTTTTGAGAGAGAGGAAGAAAGAAAGGGTCTATATGAGACACTTGTAAATAATTCAGATATTTCCCAAAAAATCTTTTTTCACATCTATGATAGAAAATCTAGGCCTAAAAAAAGCTGGCTTGAAGTCAAAGCATTTTATGTTAATCTTTCATATTTAATGAAAGATGGTGAGCTGTATGTTTCACCTTTGACATTTGAGGATGTTAAGGAGTACTCCAAAATAAATTATTGTGCAAAGTTCTGCACAGATGACAGAGAAACAAAGAGAGCTGATACTACTAAAGGATTAGTAGGACATGTTCATGAAGTTGGACGCATAACAAAAACTTATATTTCACATAGGGTAAATAGTCTTTTAAATACAACAACTTTTTTTTCTAAAAATAACTAAGAAATTAATTATATGAGCCAAAGATAGGGTAATAGCAATTATAGCTTTGGGGCTGCTATTACTCTCCCATGCAACTCATATATTTAATTCTTGGCTTATTAAAATAGAAAAAAGGGTTTTAGCAAAAAATACAGCTAATAGAAATAAGATTTATTTCTATTATTGGTATATTTTACACTATTAAACTTTTCTTCAGTAAACTAAGCATTATACTAATGTTCAAAAAACATAAGTTTATGACTTAAATGATACCAAAGAAGTTAAAAGGCTTTGAAATGCTTAAGCTGGCGCCTTGGCTTAATCTAACAAATAATGACCCATTTGATGCTCACTCTGTCAAATTCAGCATTTGGATAGTGCTTGTTGCCCTGCCAGAGACTTGTCTTTGGCCCAGGGAGAGTTTGGAGATGAACTTATCCAGGCTTTCCTTTGACATCTATGGGATCACCCCAATGATCTTTTAATGGAAATAAATTGTCTTGTTGGTACAAGATATAGCCTTCCTAGTGACACAGTTGTGTTCATTCAGTTCATGACTGTACTCCAATATCCTCAACAGATTGAGGATCAATTGGTCCTCCACCTGGAAGTTCCCACCCTGCTTGAAGTGGATGGTAACTCTGAGCCTACCCAGCAGCAGCTGGAGCTGGCAATAAGTAGCATGGACTGAGGAGCCTACCAGAATGGGGAGGCCCACAAGAAGCTTGCGGTACTCCCTTCTTATGGCACAACAGCTAAGGAGAAATTCCACAACTTCAATGGAATTACCCCAAACCAACTCCCTCTTTTGATGAAGACTATTGAGCAAGCAAAGGAACATCTCCACAGCTTTGCTCATCCTGCAATTTTTCATAACCACGTTCCTTTAGGCTACCAGCTATCATTAATTTCTCACCAAGGGAGTCTCATCAACAGCCAACAGGCTTTCCTCTGTTGTCTTTACAACAAACTATCAGGGTCCATGAATAATATAAGCCATCAGATCAACAGCCTTGTGAGCCATCAAAACCACACAGCTGCTTGGTCTGCTCAAATCAAGGAATGTCTGACAAACTATGTTGCTGCTATGATAGGAGCAATGCTTAAGCATAAAGGGGTCAATAATAACTGGCTCTGTATAGTTACTCACCGCATGAAGGGAGCTGAAGCTACCTTCTGCCACTTCTGCAAGGATGTTGAGTTGCTCTGTTGTTCTGTAGGTATGATCAAAGATAGACCTGCCCCAGTAAAGAACAAAGAAGACACATTCATTATCCAGAGGGACATGGAGGAGCTCTCCAGACATATGAGTGAAATTGATAAGGGCTTACACCAATCTCTTGCAAACTGCTGCCACTTTTATGCTGAGTTTGCTAAACTCATGAAGCTAATTGACCAGAATCATGTGTGTACTGAGGAAAACCACAAAGACCTGGAAAGACTGAGCATAAATCACCATGCTGCCCAGGAAGAAGCAGGCATGCAGTTCAACTGGCAGGAATCCAGAATCAAGAATCTAGTGGAAGAACTGCAAGCTGATAACTGAAACATTAAAGACCTATCACAAGAAGTACGGTCACAGCGTAGTGACATCCAGTTTCTACAAGAGCAGATGAAACAACTCCTCTCTGCAAACCTCCAGCAGTCAGGGTTAAAACAGGAAGTTCAAGTCCCCACAGGAAGAAGTCCTAGTGCCCTCTCTTTTAATAGTCAGGTAATGACTGATGATCATTGCTCCTTTCATAGCTACAAGAGCAATGAGGACAATATAGGACAAACTACTAAGAAAGTCATGTGGCGGGGCCTGTTCTAGACAGTAGTGAGACTCCATTGCCCAAAGCTGCTTCTTCCACATCTAGAACCAACATCAATCCAAGAGATTCTGCTTTGGAAGCACAATTTTGCGCTTTGAACTTGAGAGCATTGCCCCCTCCACCTAGAAGAAGTTAAAATTAAAGTACCTCAAATGTGATTCAAAACTTCAAACCCACAAACCTCCCCAAGTTTGACAAAAAGGCTAATGTACACATGTTTCTCCAACTCTATAACAACTCTATGTATGACACAGATGAAGCCATGAAGAACACAGCACTTTTTAATTGCCTGGACTCAGAAACTCAGACCATAATCATGCCCAGGTTACCTGAGCAGGGATAGACTTATGAGAATGTGTCCTGGGCGCTTATTGCTGAGTTTGGTAGCAAGGAAGCTCTATTTTGTTGTAAAACGGAGTTTACTGAAGGGAAAATCAAGAAGGGAGAAAGCCTATGTCATGCCCTGCCCCAAAGGGCAGGCTTAAGATCAAACTCAAGTTTAGATTGAAAATTTATTAGTAATTTTTAATCAAAAACCTATTACCTTATTTTTGCTTCTTGCTTTGGTTTTGCTCTTTGCCTTTGGTTTTGGTTTTTGCTAAATTTTGTGTGTCTATGCATGGTTCAATTCACTTTTATATAGTTCCTATTATAAATATAGGTTTCTTTTTTACTTTAAACTCCTTGATTACACAACCACTGTCTTCTCTCCCCTGGTTTATGCAGATCTTTGGCATTCTGTTGCCAGCAGCTTCCCCACCACCATGTATTTTCCCCTCTGGTTGATCAACCAATATGTTCAGGAAACTCCCTGTTTGCTCAGAAGATCTTCCCCAAAACTTGGTTTTCTTGCTTATAAATAAAGACACAAGAAGAGTAAGCTCTTTAAGCTGAAATTCTAAGTGTTTTTCCCAAATCACTGCCACAGGTTTTTACTTCAATCTTTATTTTTTCTTTTCAAATCTTCAAATTCTAACTTTGAAATTTACTTAGGTTATCATCTTTTTTAAAGAGAACTTAGGTTTATAGCAAATTAATACTTTGTTAGGTCTAAATTTTCTTCCAGAGATAAAATAGCTAGCATAATTAGAATGGAGACAACCAGACAACAAGAAATTAGCTTGTTGTCACCATTTTTTAACATTAGGGATAATTTGACTAGTTTTATGTTGAGATATTCCCATAGTTAATATCCTGATGTAGATATACCTTTGTTTAAAAAAATCTTTATTTAATACTTTGTTCTATATAGTTTGTTCAGGACTAGTTAACTCTATGGCATCTTTTGTGTCTAACCATAAGTTTTGCAGGTCTTTTAAAAGTACTTCTTCAAACTGTACCTACTTTCCTTTATCTTCTAAACTTAAATCCAAATGCTTTACACAGTATAGTTTATTATCTTGCACCTTATTGGGCAAGACCTTACAGCCTAATGGATTTCTCTGAGCGCTTCTATCTGGAGGCATAGACTTTAGTCTTCACGGGAGCTGCTATTTTTGTTGATGTAAAAGGAGCCCTCCTCAACTACAAGTGCCCAAATAGAGAACTCTCTATTGCACTTAAATCAGGAATTTATGGTTCAAAAACGGTCCCTGAACTTATGAAACACTTAGGCTCTTTTAAAGAACAATTCAAGATCCCATTTCCTGACTACAAGAAGTCTACCGCTTTCAACTCTTATGAATCTAAAGGAAAGACATTGGAAAAGGATATCATGAAGAAGACAGCAACTGGCTCAACCCCCTTGGCCAATAACGCTATCAATAATCAAACATGCTATAAGTGTGGCCAGCCTGGTCACCTTTCCTGGGAATGTAAGCAATCAAAGGCCAACATACGCCATTTAGGCCACAAAGACAGCAAATAAAACAATTGGCCTACAGAGGATAACAAGGAGGAAAATAAAGAGGATTCAAAAAACTGCTAAGCAGTCAGTTTGCGGAGAAAACCCTGACTGCTAGTAGTAACAGTCCCTCTTCCACACTTGATCCAGATCCCGCCACCAAGGAACCAACTGACAAGGAAGACAGCCTGATGGACCCGGACACTAGCCCTGAGCGCTACCTGCCTGACAAAGAGGAGGTGAACAAGAACCTTCTGCACCAATTACTGGCTATGAATGATGTCACAAGAAGGCAGGCCATACATACTGAAGCCTTGCCTTCTCATGAAGCAATAGAGACTGTGTCAATTCCTTACGCCAAACAGCTGTCACATCCTTCTAGAAAAGTGACACATGAAAGCAATAGTGTAAAAAAAGTAGCACAAATATTATGTTCAGTAAAAGTCTTGACTACCTTGGAGACCCTAAAGACTCTGAAACCTGAGCTTACTTCTGCTTTAGAAGCATTCCTTTTGCAGTTTAAGGGTCTAGATATACACAAGGTTACAAAAATCTCCTCTCCAGATTATGGAGACTAACATGATTGTACCTATATTGAACTAGTAGCACACAAGCTCAGAGTGCAGGCAATCCTAGACTCAGGAGCCCCAGGGAACATAGTTTCCACCAGGCTGGTGAAGAAGCTCAAACTTGCCCCTGACCTTGACTACAAAGAGGAATTCAGCACTACTGTCTCTGATAAAATCAAAGCTTTGGGTGCATATTCCTCTCTTCTGCTTTTGTTAGGTAAACTAGTAGTGACTGCTCCTGATATAGTCCTCTGTAATAATACCTAAAATATACTCATTGGGACAAGTTTCATGGCTACTTAAGGAACAATTATAAATCAAAGGATAGCACTTTCAGTATTCTGGGTCACTTGGTTCCCATGTTTTATCATGAAGATGGACCCAAAGACTTACCAACCAAAAAGATCCACCACATTAATGTCATGGCCTGGGTGACTCCCAGGGGAACCTTTGGTTGAGGGGAAGGGCCAAGCCTGGAAGGCCCAGTAGATGACGGGGGTCATCCACATCACATAATTGGTAGCAGTAGCCCAAGGACGCTACACTCCCATGTGGGGTATCACTTGCTCAGTGAGCCCCAGCATGGTCAAATAGGCAAATCCAAGCTTATTGTAGTCATATGATGAAGCGGAAGGAATGAGAGGAAGTTCTCCTGTGGCAGTGCTCATGGTCAGGCTTGGCTGGGCAAGTTGTTGGAGTAGAGGAACACCAGGAAAGAAGAGCGCAGTGCAGAAGCAGGAATTATTTCTTGGTAAAGCACTCTAGGAGATGGGGTAAAGGCTGGCAGTGGTTGGTTGGAGGCAGCTAGAAGTTGCTCTGTTTCCAGCGCTGGCGTTGGTACTGGAGGTACTCTCTGTTTGAAAGCACCAGCAGTATAAAATTTGTAATAATGTAATAAACCCCTGCAAAGTATAAATGCTCAGTGTGCATTAACCAACAAAGTTTATTAGATGAAGATGTCAACAAAGAAAAGGGATGCCAGTGTTCCCAGCTATATCCTGCTGGGAAACTGCAATTGGACTTACTGACAACTTCTTATTGGTTGTCAATGGGCTATTCTCAAACTGGGCCCCATTGATGACTCCTGATTTATCAGTTAGATGAATCCTTTTATTATTTTTGCCCTGGGGAAGCTGGTAGGGGAATTTTGGTCCATTTGGCAACCCAAGTCCCCAATTCTGTGTTTCAGAGGGTGTGGGCCAATTAAATTTTTTTTTGCTTGGCTTTAGGACGGTTTCCAATTGCCCCCAGGCTTGGCCTTGACCAGGATTTGATTCCCCACTTGGAATTAAAGTTTTCTTTGGGTAAATCTGCATAATCAACAACACAATCAATTGGTTGCGCAATCACTCAATTGCAGGCGTTAAATCTATGTAACATAGGGTTTTGTATGGCCCATTATGGGCCCTGACATAATACCCCACCATAGTTGAGCTCTTACAGCTTAACTCTGGATGCCCGGTCTTGTATGTAGTCAGGAGAACACTAGCATTGGCAAGGTTATCTTCAGGTTCCCAGGTATTCTCTTTGGGTGGGTAACCTTTCCATTTGATCAAGTAGTGTAGTCATCAATATCTAATCTTGTGGTCTAGAATTTGTTCAACCTCATGCTCTAGAAAGCTTCCTACTTTGAGCAGGGAAGGGGCAGTGCAAGCAACTTGATGAGGGGGTGAGGTACCTTTCTTCTTGGACAATAGTGATCAGTGAAAGACGTCATGGATCTTCCAGTTAGACAGGAGCTCTAATCTGTAAGCTACTTTTCCTATGCGTTGCAAAACTTTGTATGGACCTGTTTTCCTAGGGCTGAGGCTTGCACATGGCGCTGTAGTCTTGATATTCCTGGCGCTGAGGTAAACCATGTTCCCAACTTCTATCAATGGTCCAGGGCTTTTCCTCTTGTCAGCAAAGTCTTTGTAGGTCTGTACAGCTTGCTTCAGGTTTTGGGCACACTCTTCTTGGGTGGTATGGATGGTAGCCACCCAATCTTGTCCCTTGGGGTTTCTGGACTCTTCTGTGGGAAGGTGGTCCCAAGTAGGGTCAAATCCGTAGTTGGCCTTGAATGGAGACATTCCTGTAGAACTGTGATCTTGATTATTGTATGCAAATTGCGCCATGGGTAAGTGTTTGGTCCAGTTGTCTTATTCTGCATTAATGTAGCATCAGAGATACTGTTCCAATACTTGGTTAACTCTTTCAGTTTGTCTGTTACTTTGGGGGTGGTACACTGAGGATAGTGATCTCTTGATTCCCAGGTTTTGTAAGATTTGGGCCCAGAAATTGGATGTAAACTGGGGGCCACAGTCAGAGATAACTTCCTTAGGTAAGCCATGATTCATGAAAATGTGGTCCCTAAAGAGGGTGGCAGTCTCCTTGGCTGTCACGTGAGTGGTGGTAGGAATAAAGTAAGCCATCTTTGTAAATCTGTCAACAATCACAAGTATGACGTTGTAGCCTTTTGACTCTGGGAGCTTTACTATATGATCCATAGATACTGACTTCCAAGGGCCTACTGCAATTTGGAGGGGTTGGAGCAAGCCTTCAGGTTTTCCTTGCTTGGGTTTAGAGCAGCCACATGTTTCACAACCATTAATGTATGTCTCTATCTCCAGCTTCATTCTTGGCCACATGTACACTCTTTAGATACCCTTTAAGGTCTTGGTGCAGCCCAGGTGTCCAGCCATGGGGGAGTCGTGGTACTCCTTCAGAATCTCTAATCTCAGTGAATCTTCAGGTATGTAGGTTTGTCCATTTAGTTTTAGGAATCTTCTGTGTAGTGAATAACCTGCTCTGTAATATTTGCTGTCAATGTTCTCAGCTAAGTCTTTCATGACAGTAATAAAGTGCTTTTCCAGGGTCTGAGCATGTTGGATTTCTTCTTTCCTACTAGCCAGGCCTAGGAATAAGAGCATGGGTTCAAGCATGTGTGGAGATAATAATGATTGGGTGTTGAACTCCTCTATCTCTTTGGAACTGGGGAAGAAATCAGCTCTTTGACTCAAGGCATCAGGTATAATGTTTATCTTCCCAGGTTTGTAATTGATCTTCAGGTTGTAGTTGGCTAGGAATAGTGCCCATCTGGCCTGACGTTGGTTGAGTTGTCATGGTTTGAAGAAGTAAGTCAGATTCTTGTGGTCTGTCATGATTTTAACTGGGTGGGCAGTGTCATGAAGGTATCTTCTCCAATGTTTCAGGGATTTAATAATTGCCAGTATATATTTGTCATATATTGGGTAGTTCAGTTCTGGTGCAGTGAACTTCCTGGAGTAGTAAGCTACAGGGTGAAGCTTACTATCATGCCCCTCCTGAAGCAACACCCCCCAAGACAAAGTCTGAGGCATCAGTTTCTACCACAAAGGGTTTAGTGTAGTTGGGCATAGCAAGGACCAGTGCAGAAACAAAGGCTTCCTTGAGTGTATTGAAGGCTGTGCGTGCTGTATTATCCCACACAAAGGCGTGCTTTTCAGAGGTCAGGCGGGTCAAAGGAAGGCAGATAGAAGAAAATTTTTGGACAAATTCTCTGCAAAAGTTTGCCAGACCCAAGAAGCTCTGTACTTCCTTACAGTTAGTGGGCTCTGGCCATGATGTGAGGGCCTCAATTTTGCCTGGTGACATGGCAAAACCTCCTTTCAGGACATGATAGACAAGGAATTCTACTTCACCTTGAAAGAATTCACACTTGGGTAGCTTTACAAATAATCCATGATCCTGGAGTCTCTTCATTACTATTTGTAGGTGTTTTGTGTATTCCTTGGGAGTTTGACTATAGATGAGGATGTTGTCTAGGTAGGCTATACAGCACTGGTCCTTGAGGTAACCAAGCACTACGTCTACCATGGTTTGGAAGGTGCTGGGAGCATTGCAGAGGCCAAATGGCATAACCAAGTATTCAAATAGCCCTTGTCTTGTTTTGAAAGCTGTTTTCCATTTGTCTCCAGGCTTGGTACGTATCTGATTAAAGGCGTCCTTTAAGTCAACTTTGGAAAAGATGTTTGCTCCAGAGAGCTGATCTGAAAGGTCTTCAGCGTTTGGAACAGGATAGCAGTTCTTTACAGTAATCTTGTTGAGATTTTGGTAGTTTACAAAAGGCCTCAATTCTCTGCCCTTTTTCTTGACAAACAGCAGGGGAGACACAGAAGGGGATTTGGATACGCAGATGTAGCCTTTCTTCAACATGGTGTCTAGGTATTCCCTGAGAGCCCCCTGCTCTTTCATGTTGCATTCATATACAGGGCCATGTTTGGGCTGGGTTTCAGGGATCAAGTCAATAGTATGGTCAAACCTGGTGTTCTTGGGGAGAGCTGTGGCCATGGTCTCAGAGAACACTGATTTCTATCTCTCTAAGCAGGCAGGTATTTTCCTTTGCAAGGCGCCACCACTATGCTGTTCAATAGGGGAGATGTTTGGGTGATCACATAGGGTAGCTTCCAGGTTGTACCTGCATGTAAAAATTGCACCTGTTGGCTGGCATAGTCAATATTAAACTTATGCTCTACCCACCAATCAAACCCCAACACCACAGGTTGGGGCAACTTGTCCATTACCAAGAATTTGACCTTGATCTGGGCAAGACCCAGCTTCATAATAACACTTCCTTTTTTTCTCAAAGGAGGTGTCAGTAGACTTATTTCCTAGGGTGACCAGGGTGGGTTTATCTTCCAATTCTAGTCTCAGTTTTTCAGCTAATCCTTGTTCAATATAATTGTGGGTGGCTCCACTATCCATGAGAGCTGATATCTTCAACTCATGGTCTGAATACAACAAGGTGGCTTGGATAATAGGGTAAGACTGAGAAGAGCTGTTTATTGCAGAAATAGTGGGGTTCTGGGAAGTGGACCTTCTAGTAGGGAAGCCTTTGGACAGGTGGCCATTCTGATGGCAGTAGAAACATAAGCCTGCTTGTATATGGCGCTGGTATTCTTCTGGGGCCATGTTTAGGCAAGGGAGTGCAGTAGTTTGGTTTCCTTGTGGCTGGTAGTTTCTAGGGGGCCCCCATACTTTTGGGGCTGACTGAAATCCATCCTGCAGGCAATGGCTAGGGGTTTGTCCTTGGAGAGGTTGCAGCAGTGATGGTGCATCAGGTTGGCGTGGTGATTATTCAGGCCATTTCTGAAGTGCAGGCCAGAGATATTGTCAGGTACTTCAGCAGATGCAGAAAGTCTCAAGAATATCTGGATTTAAGCTTCTAGGTCATCTCTACCTTGGCTCAGGCAAAGAAGGTCCATATATGCTTGTACTTTTTCTCCTTTAGGAGTGGTGGCGCTATTCATACATTCCAGGAAGGCCTCATACAACAAGATCAAGTTGGGGTCCTCCTCCAGCAAGTTGAGGAAAACTTCTCTGGCGTCATCTTTCAACTGTGCTGCCACCATCATCACCTTTTGGGCGTCGTCACAATAGTTCTCAGGATGGGCCCTGAACAGGGTGTTAATCATGACCATGCCTTTCTTGAAGCTGGCTAGGTCCATCTTGGGTAGGTCAGGGAAACTGGTGGGTGCGTAGGCGTTTTGGTTCAAGGTAGATATGTTGACGTTCTGTAATTGTGCAGTACTTGGGTGGGATTCAGGTCTAGGTTTGTTGTGAGCAATTGTGCAGCGGGAACAAAACTGGTAGGTGTAGTAAGCTGCAATCATAAAAAAACATACAAAGTGCCCCTATTATCAATTGAATATAGGAGCTCAGGCTTATGAGCTTGGATAAGGTTGTCATACTGTCATGGCCTGGGTGACTCCCAGGGGAACCTTTGGTTGAGGGGAAGGGTTGAGCCTGGAAGGCCCAGTAGATGACGGGGGCTATCTGCATCACATAATTGGCAGCAGTAGCCCAAAGACGCCACACTCCCATGTGGAGTATCACTTGCTCAGTGAGCCCCAGCATGGTCAAATAGGCAAATCCAAGCTTACTGTAGTCATATGATGAAGCAGAAGAAATGAGAGGAAGTTCTCCTGTGGCAGTGCTCATGGTCAGGCTTGGCTGGGCAAGTTGTTGGAGTAGAGGAACACCAGGAAAGAAGAGCGCAGTGCAGAAGCAGGAATTATTTCTTGGTACAGTACTCTAGGAGATGGGGTAAAGGCTGGCAGTGGTTGGTTGGAGGCAGCTAGAAGTTGCTCTGTTTCCCAGCGCTGGCGTTGATACTGGAGGTACTCTCTGTTTGAAAGCACCAGCAGTATAAAATTTGTAATAATGTAATAAACCCCTGAAAAGTATAAATGCTCAGTGTGCATTAACCAACAAAGTTTATTAGATGAAGATGTCAACAAAGAAAGGGGATGCCAGTGTTCCCAGCTATATCCTGCTGGGAAACTGCAATTGGACTTACTGGCAACTTCTCATTGGTTGTCAATGGGAAATTCTCAAGCTGGGCCCCATTGATGACTCCTGATTTGTCAGTTAGATGAATCCTTTTATTATTTTTGCCCTGGGGAAGCTGGTAGGGGAATTTTGGTCCATTTGGCAACCCAAGTCCCCAATTCTGGGTTTCAGAGGGTGTGGGCCAATTAAAATCTTTTTTGCTTGGCTTTAGGATGGTTTCAAATTGCCCCCAGGCTTGGCCTTGACCAGGGTTTGATTCCCCACTTGGAATTAAAGTTTTCTTTGGGTAATTCTGCGTAATCAACAACACAATTGATTGGATGCGCAATCACTCAATTGCAGGCGTTGAACCTATGTAACATAGGGTTTTGTCTGGACCATTCTGGACCCTGACAATCAACATGGAATATGCTGATGATGATTTTCCTATACCCTATGCCAGAGAAAACTGAAGACACTTCCCCTGGCTACTAAGGAATACAAGGGGATATCTCTTTACGCAGCCAAATACTTTGTGATTCCAAAGGGGTCACAAGTAATCCACAACACCAGCCTTAGCTTGGGGTTTCTGAAAGGACTACATGGCAAAGTCCATGGTCTCCACAATGGATCCCGCCTTAAACCCTGGATATCTCCCGGAATTGTGATGCCTTTGAGTGAAGAAATCTTAGTCCTTCTGGGTAATCTTTCTCATATCCCCATTAAGGTTAAGAAGAACCAACTTTTGGGTCATCTTCAACTTGAAGAGAATTCTGCTTTGGCTGAAGTCATTCCCTTTGGGGAATTCAGCAAATTTGATCTCCCTTGCAATAGCCCTGCAGTTCTATTGCTAATTCCGTGCAGGTCACTTCAAGGATTATCAGAGCCACAGAAAGATCAGGCTTTAATTCTTTTTTAAAATACAAGGCTGTCTTTGCAGAACATGATCATAATCTTGGGAAAGCGCTAAGAGCAAAACATGTTCTGGATACACAAGACACAGCACCAATACATTATCATCCAATTTGGAGGAGTCAAGCTAATCAAGTGATTGTTAACAAGGAACTACAGAAGCTCCTGTTGGCTGGACTTCTGGTTCCTAGAAAAGGCCCTTGGTCCTCTCCTCTTCTAATAGTAAAGAAGAAAGACGGATCTAACCAGGTGGTAATAGATTACCACAATTTGAATTTCATTACAAAAAAGGATTTGTACCCACTACCCCATATTGACAACACACTGGATAAGCTAGGTGGCACCCAATATTTTAGAGCAGTGGACTTGATCAGCAGTTACTGGTAAATATACCTCCCAGAAGCCAACCAGGAAAAATTTGTAATAATTACTGAGCAAGGCCTCTTTCAGCCTACACATATGCCACAAGGCTTGGCTAATGCCCCAGTCACTTTCCAACGTGCAATGGTCTCAGTAATGGGCGACTTAAAGCTTTACTGAGTCCTGGTTTATTTAGATGACATCAATGTCTTCTTGAGAACCTTCAGTCAACACTTGGAACACCTCAAGGCTGTCTTCCAACAGTTGATTGCAGATAATCTTAAACTGAAGCCTAGGAAATGCAATTTCTTCAAAGATCATCTGGAATTCCTAGGCTACATAATAAGCAAGGATGAACTGTGAACTTTACCTGAAAAAGTAGAGGCAATCACCCATATGCAGCAACCAAAGAGCAAAAGGGACGTCCAAGTATTCTTGGGGAAGATAGGGTACTACAGACGTTTTATTCCTAACTTTGCCAGCCTGGGTGGTCCCCTCTTCCATCTATTGAAGAAAAAGGTCAAGTTCTCATGGATTACAGACTTTCAACAAGCTTTTGACAGCTTAAAAGCCACTCTAGTTACCAAGCCTGTTCTTGCTTATCCTGATTTTGACTGGTCTTTTGTGGTCCATACAGATGCTAGCCTTACTGCAATAGGCACAGTTTTATCTCAGATGGATGACAAAGACCAGGAGCATCCTGTGGACTACTGTTCAAGAGCCCTGAATTGTCATGAGCGCAACTACACAGTCACTGAATAAGAATGTCTGGCAATTATATATGCCTATCAACAGGTCAGAGTTATCTGCATGGCGTCCATTTCACTGTGGTGACTGACCATGCGTCCCTTAAGTGGCTTAAAATTCTGAAGGATCCCTTTTGTGAATGCTGCCATTAACCATGTTTCAATTTTGTCTTTTTTGGGTTATTTTGAGGACAAATCTCTTTCTTTTGCTTTTGCCCTTCAAAATGAGGCTGACTCTAAATTGGGAAATACAATTGTTTGGTTTCCTGATTCTGCGCAACTCACTTGCCCCACTCATGCTTGTGGCAAGTGATCCTACCTTTCATGTACTGTTTTATGGTAAAGCTACACAGTATATAATCCCAATCTTTATACCCAATAAAATTTAAGTTCTATTCACATTTTTGTCTTTGTGTCTCCACGTACTTTGGTGCCTCTCTAGCCACGTCTAGCAGATATTATTCACTCAGGGCCACAAGGTAATCACATAGTCTTCCATGCCATTCTAACCAAGACTTAGTACAAATACAATCACAAGGTTAGGATTCCCTGATGTGACTCTGTGCTACAGCTCAGATCATAACAAAAATGGTGCTCACTATAGGGGCTGTAAGCCCCTTGGTTATCTCTTTTGCAACCACGTTTTCAGGACCTTTGCCTCATCCCATCCAAGAGCCAACTTTGCCTGAAATTACCAGTCCTCCTATTGAGGAAGACATTGCTGACCCGCCTATTGTCTCTACTGTGCTGAACCTCAGAAACAGTCCCCACCTAGTGGCCTATCCTTTGGGTATCCCTGACTTGGAACAAGTCATGATAGTAACCCTTGGGTTAGCCCATGATGGGGCCATCCCTTGCCTCCAGCTTCAGTTCAGCCAAGCAGAATACTATAAATTGATTATAGCTCCACAATTTCCACAGCATCTCCTCTCAGCGGCTGGCTCTGCTGACTACTTATTGTCATCCTTTGTACAACCTGCCTTAGCCCACTGCCAGATGGTGTTGGGGCTCCAGTTCAGGAGATTTCATCTCTACAAGCTGCTGTCACTCATCACTGGGATCAGTTTGCAGCCTACCAGCAGTGGATCCACTCCCTGTTTTCCCTAGTATCAGACAATCAGCGCAACTCTGTCACTTCCCAATCCTGCTTGGTCAATTCCAAAAAAAATGCGCCAGTTCATCCCCAAGTACGTTAGAAAGCGTCTGCATGTGTTTCACTAATTGGAATAGCCCTGGCGTACACAAGTAGATTACACTCTGAATGCCTATCTTACCAAATTTTGAACAACTTGTGCAGCAGCTCAAAAAGTTCAGTGCTTACTCCTTCAACCAATTAAAGCAAGTAGCAGCCCTTTATGCAAAAATCCTCCAAAAACTTGACAAAGAATTTAATCAAGAAAGGGCTGCTACTGCTGCTACCATTGTCAAACTCCAGACTCAAGTGAATAAACTATCTACATCCAAGCCAGATGCCCCGCCTTCTTCTCCAGCTGATGATTTGGCAGATAGAGCGTAAAGACTATGAGACAGCATTTGAGAGTTAAGAGCATCAACTTGCAGTCAGGATCACCCTACCAAAGCCCCTCAGCCAGACCCTCAAGTGCTTGCTCTGATAACTCAAGTTGCTGAATTATAACAAGAGGTTGCTACCTTGCGTGAGATGATAGCATCTGCTGTTAGTCCAACTGGGGTTACAGACAAAGATGGCTGTTGCTCTGGCTTTTCAGGAGCTCCCTGCATTCACTGTACTAGAGAGTTGATAGCTCTAGCTAATGAGGTGGACCATTTGAAGCAAGACCACTCTGAGCTTGATAAAGACGTGCAGAAGATGAGTGAGTTAATTGGTTCAGTGAATAACAGGTTTGCTCCTTGTCTTTTGATGGGTCCATCTCTTACCTCTCAACTGGCTGAACTGTCCTTGGTAGTAACTGCCCAAGGCTAACACCTAGATGTCACTGAGCAGCAGACCGTCCTAGCTAATAATAAAGGCACCCACACTACTGAAACCTTGACTAACTTTGAGGAAAGTATTTTCCAGCTGTGGGCCAAGCAGCCCCCCTCCAAATCTAAAGCAGAATTATCCCTGTGCATAAATGTACTCAATAGCAGCAATGGTGGCCCGGCTCCAGAAGCACAGTTCAAGCCTACCTTTAAGCAAGTCTTTGACCCCAAAACCTCAACCATTGCAGCTTCCCTAACTATCTATGAAACTTCCATGAGAAGAGCTTCAGATGAGGTTAAGAAGGAACACATTCTAACCTGTCTGCATCCAACCTGCCAAGAGGTAGTTGTGCCAGAGCTGCCCATCATTGAGACCTGGGAAGATATGAAGCAGCTTCTGATTGACAAATTTGGTGGTGATCTTAGTTTAGAAGTGAAGAAGGAAGCCTTCATGCACATTGATTTCAAACCAAAAGAGACCCTAGCTGAATTTGCAGATAGATTCTACATGGAGGGATAGCAACTGATTACCAGCCACCAGCTGACTGCACATGAAGTGTACATGGCTTGCGCTCAAGCCCTCAAGGTTAACCAGCTTCTGTTTCTTCACTTTAAGGCTCATAAAGCCATGCTTTCCTCTATGAAGAGCACAAAGACATTGTTGCAGGATATGCACCTTACCCATTCTGGGGCAGTTTTGAGGGATAATTGTGCCGCCTCTACCTCTGGTTTGTCTTCACGTGGCCTGCGTATCCTCACCATGAACTTACAGAATCCTCCTTGACATCAGGGTTGCCACAACTGTGGGCAAATAGCTCACCATTCCTGAGTCTGCACAAATCCTCATATTGAAGGAGCTGATCCCAAAGAACAGGTGGGAAAAGAACAGTCAACCTAGAGGCGGAGACGCTCTTGGTTGACAATTCTTCCCAGTCTCCTTCAATCCCCCCTCCATTGCTGACTCTGAGCCTACTGACACTGAGGCTCCTCCCATTCTGCTACTATCCCACAACATCTCTGAAGACTCTGACATGGACAATTCTGATAAGGAAGATCCTGACGCCTATGGGTATTCAGTTCTTGCCGTCCCCAAAACTATTGCAGTCCCTTATAAGCTACGTTCTGAGAAAACTACAACAACTACCAAGCCTCTGCCTGAAGCCAAAGAGGTTGTCTCTTGCCCATACCTCACTCAGGCCAAGAGATCCCCCGTGCTTGTTGAGTCTTCCAAGGAAGCTGCTGAGGTTGCTGACGCTGTGTTCAAAAATGTCTCAGTCTTGCTTCCTCTCCAGAAAGTCTATAAGGAGTTCCTGGGCCTAAGATGCATTATTGAAAAATGGGACAAAAAACTAGCAGAAGCCCAAGACATTCTGGATGTTCTCTCTCCCTTTTGGTGTACTACCACTTGTGTGGAGATATCCATCCAAAAGGTGAAAATTAAGGCTGTCTTAGACACAGGGTCTCCTGTTAAGGTTGTCTACTTGAAGCTTGTCAAGAAGCTCAAACTTGCCCCCAAACTTAACTATCACCAGTCATATGGCACAGCTGGGCTATTCATGACTTGCACTATAGGAGCTTATTCTGCTTTTCCCATGAGGTTTGGCAAACTATTCTTGGACGCGCCTGCTGTTGTCTTGAAGAATGAGAGCTACAACCTCCTAGTTGGTACTCAATTCCTTAGGGAATAAAACAGTATCATCAATTTGAAGGACAGCCACTCTCTATCTTAGGGCACAAGGTCTCTTTGATCTTTGAAAATCCAGTTAAAGTTCCTGGGAAGCGCCTCAAGACATGTGCCTTAGAATATCCCACAGGTGTTATCACTTTAAAAAACTGTACCCATTCTACCAACATGAAGTGTCCTCCTATGGCTTTCCCGGCGTCTGAAGGGATTCCTCTTTTAGCCACTTCTGCTGTAACCATCCCCCCTGGGTCTCAGGCTATCCTAAACTCCCAAATATTGTATGAGCTACCTGAGTGTACGTTCCTAGAGTTATACTCTCCTCTCT
This sequence comes from Entomophthora muscae, assembly GCA_014839935.2. Taxonomy (NCBI): domain Eukaryota; kingdom Fungi; phylum Entomophthoromycota; class Entomophthoromycetes; order Entomophthorales; family Entomophthoraceae; genus Entomophthora; species Entomophthora muscae. Next base: position 42,888 of record QTSX02001623.1, read on the forward strand.
TGCTAGGGCGCAACAAGCCCTATCTCTGTCCAGGAATCTTGGATGTCTCTCATAAAGACCCTGTTCAATTGCTGGTTGCCAACCTAACTGCTCTACTCATACATGTGTCTAAAGGACAGGTCATTGGCTATAGCAATTTGTTGAATGCCCCTGATGTCCTATCCCTACATTCCTTTGATACGTTCTAGGACTTTAATTTACCTGAAGACAAACCTCAAGTCCTATCCTTGTTCATTGTACAAGACTTCTTGCAACTATCCCTGGTTCAACAGAAAGAGGTGCTTGACCTCCTGGATCAGTTTCCAGATATCTTTTCTAAAGATAGCACTGATTATGGTCCAGCTAAAGGCGTCATTTATCAGATTGATACTGGTGATGATCCCCCCTTCTGTGCTAAACTGTATTGTCACAGTTGTGTGGAGGATGCACAGGTGTCTAAAGAGCTTAAGCAACTATTAGATGCTGGGCTATTAACTCCTTCCCAAAGTCCATGGGCCTCCTCCCTGCTCATACTGAAGAAGAAGCATTGAAGTCATTGTATTGTGATAGATTACCAACACTTGAACTCCTTAAAAAAAGGATTCCTACCCCTTACCAAGCATTGATGATGCTCTCTGCTGCCTTGGGGGCTCCAAGTTCTTCTCTTCTATGGAACTAGCCTCTGGGTACTGGCAGGTTGATCTCTCTCCCAAGAATAGACAGAAAGCTGCGTTCATCACTTCTGAAGGATTGTTTGAGCCTACGCAAATGCTGAAAGGGCTCTGCAATGCTCCAGCTACTTTCCAAGGAGCCATGGACTCCATCCTCTGTGATTTTAAGCTCTCATGCGTCCTAGTGTACTTAGATGATATAACAGTCTTTAGTGCTACCTTTACAAACCACCTGGCTCATCTCAAGGAAGTATTTATAAAGATTCAAAAAGCTGGTCTTAAGTTAAAGCCATCTAAATGTGCCTTTTTCAAGGAATGCCTTGAATTCTTGGGACATGAGGTGACTCAGACAGGAATTCGCCTAATGACTAAGAAAGTTGAGGCCATTGACAAAATGCTTCTGCACACCAACCTGCAAGAAGTTCAAGTCTTTCTGGGCATGATGGGATACTACAGACAATTCATCTCTAATTTTGCTGATACTAGCAAACCCTTGGTCCAACCTCTGCATAATGTCCCTTTTGAATGGAATGCCAGCCAGCAATAAGCCTTTGAGACCCTTAAGCAAAAACTTAAGGAGGCCTCTATCTTAGTATATCCTGACTACAATAAGTAATTCATCCTATATATTAATGCTAGTGTCCTGGTCATTGGAGCCATATTGGCTCAATTGGATGATGAAGGTGTGGATCATCCTGTGGCTTATACCCATTGTGTCTTGAATAAGCATGAGAAAAATTACAGTGTAACCAAGAAAGAGTACCTCACTGTGCTGCATGCTGTCAAGCAGTTCTGTCATTACATGTATAGCACCCATTTCACGGTGGTTACTGACCACACTTTGCTCAAATGGCTACAAAAACTCAAGGAACCAGAAGAACAACTAGCCAGATGGGCTCTCAGCCTGTAAGGATACAACTTCACTGTGATGCATCACCCCAGGATTCAACATCAAAATGCTGATGGACTGTCCAGAATGCCCATCTTTGCTTTACACCCTGCTGAGGCTGATAGGTTGTACAAACTAATTGGATATCCTTCCTTGTGGGAAAACAAGACAGAATAAGTTTGAATTGCCCTAGCCAAGCTATCTGAGGTCACACTCATTTTTGATAATCAGCTCTTCAAGAAAGTATGAGATCAATACCTGCCTTATGTAAGTCCTAGTCTTTGCCTTTTGTTGGTACTTCAAGCTCATAAAGAGACAGGCCACAGAGGCGTTGCCAAGACTTATGCCTGGCTCCAGAAGAACTACTTCTAGGAAAATCTTTGCTTGCTGATCCCAGATGCTATTGCCAGTTGCCATGATTGCCAGCTCCAACATCCTAAAGCCGCTGCTCATGAGTTCAAGCTATTCCCCCCTCAACACACATTTCACACTGTCAGTATTGACGCTGTAGGGCCTCTCCCTTGCTCCTGCTCTGGTTGCCACTTTATCCTAATTGATATTGACCACTTAAGCAAGTGGTTATAAGCTTGCTCTATTAAGGACATTGCTGCCAAGACAAAAAACTGTATTTCTGCTACAAGATGTGTTCCTTTGCCATGGTTGTCCTCAAGTGTTGTTGTCTGACAATGGGAGTAACTTCAACGCCAAGTTAGTAACCTCTGTTATTGAAGCCTTGGGGTCTCATCAGTCTTTCTCTGCCCCCTTTTATACTTCCACCAATGGGGCAGTTGAGCGCGCCAAATTAACTCTGGTTTCTATCATGAAGAAAATCACTTACTATGACGCCGCCAACTGGGATCTATACTTATCAGCTGATCTCTTTGCCTATTGCCTTAGCAAATATTGTGTCACCAGGTATTCCCCTTTTGTTATGCTGTACAGTTGTGAAGCCACCACTCCATTGCTCCTGGGCCCCCTACTCTCCTCTGATAAGGCCATGAACCCTGATGATCATATCAAAGATCTAGTCAACCAAATCATTGATATTAATGCCTCTGCCTGTACGTCTGCATATAAGATCAAGATTCTTGAGCTCTCTCCTGACAATGCTGGACAATCTCCCTTTCCTGAGTTCAACATTGGGGACCACATTCTTTACTATCAGCATAGAGTAGGAGGATGTGCTCACAAACTTGACTTGTTGTGGATTGGGCCCTTGGAAGTGACCTTCAAACAAGGATTAGAGTATACTGTAAAGCTCCTCTCTAGCAGTCAACCGTTTGCCTGCATGCATGCCAAGTTCCTCTGCAAGTAACACCCCCTAAGGTCAATCTAGAGGGGGCAATGTTGTGAATGCTGCCATTCATCATGTTTTGATTTTACCTTTGATGGGTTATTTTGAGGACAAATATCTCTCTTTTGCTTTTTGCCCTTTGAAATGAGTCTAGCTCCAAATAGGGAAACTAGATTGTTTGGTTTCCTGATTCTGAGCAACTCACTTGCACCACTCATGCTTATGGCAAGTGATCCTATTGTCCCTGTACTGTTTTGTGGTAAAGCTACACAGTATATATTCCCAATCTTTATACCCAATAAAATTTAAGTTTTATTCACATTTTTGTCTTTGTGTCTCCACATACTTTGGTGCCTCTCTAGCCACGTCTAGCAGATATTATTCACTCAGGGCCACAAGGTAATCACATAGTCTTACCTGCCATTCTAACCAAGACTTAGTACAAATCTAATCCTAAGGTTAGGATTTCCTGTTGTGACTCTGTGCCGCGCCTTAGATCACAATAATCCCAAAGGCTGTCTAGAATGTTGAGCTATCAATCTCCAAGCCTTTGACTATGAGATTGTGCATTGTGCATTGTGCGGAAGCACCCCATCATAATGCAGATTATTTATCTTGTCTACCAACCATAGCATTTGTTTCACCAGCAGCAGACGAGCTTTATGACAAGCTACTCTTGGATCAGTCTTTGTGGGGGGAGGAGCCATCCAAAATTCAGAAAATTCTGGAAAATCTTGCTGTGGACACTAAGGTCAAGAACAAACAGCTGCTCAAGCTTCACAAGGACAAATGATTACCCTACATTAGACTTTCACTAAATACAGATGCTATTGTATCAGCCTAGAAAACTGTAGGTCATGGAGGTATTCAGAAGACAATGGATCTTCTGCAGCAACACTGTTACTGGGAAGAGATGCATTAAGATGTAGCAGAAACACTGGCTGCCTGCCATGATTTTAATATAGAGCAACCAAAAGTCTCACACTACAGCATTGCCTAATCAAACCCAGGTTTGCTTTCCATACCATTGCAATAGATGTAGTTGGGCCCTTCCACTGACCACTGGCAAAAATATGTTTGTGATTGTAGCAGTGGATCAAATTAACAAATGGATGAAAGCAAAGGCAATACCAAATTATTTAGAACTGACCACAGCCAAATTCATTTTAGAGAATCTCCTCTATAAGCATGACTGCCTGCAAACACTTGTTGCAGATAATGGGACAAACTTTACAAGCTACATGATACCTAGGCTAAACAAGCTTATGGGTATCTGCGGTACTCTGTCAACACCCTACCATCCTCAAACTAATGGTATGGTGGAAAAAACTAATAGAAGTCTGGTCCAAATCTTGAAAAAGCTAAGTCACCATAAAAAATTGGAATGTGATACCTATCTTCCAGCTGCAATCTTTGATTATAACATTGGCTTCCATAGAGCAACTGGGAAAAGCCCTTTTCAGTTGCTATACAGCCGGCAACCTAGCCTGCCACCACATTTATATAGCTTAGTGAATACCAGTTAAGCTATATCTCCAGACACATACCTCCAAAGGTTATCCCAGATACTGATTAAGCTACATACAGAAGCATATTTGACCAACCTGGCCACCAGAATCAAGGACATTGATTGAGCAGAAAAGCATTGTCCAGCCCTTCCAGTATATGAGATAGGCAACAAGGTGTATTTCTACAGTAATTGAGGATATGGCTGTGAAAGTAAGCTTGCATTGGTATGGCAAGGACTGGTGAAGGTAGTCCAGAAGGTAGGTGTAGATAGTTACACCTTGAAGGACTTGGAGACTGGACAATTGATTACCTAAGTACATGCACAATACATGCACAAGGCTCCTGGTGATCAAGACTAAGCCCCATTAAGGGTAGAAACTTGGAAAAAGAAAAGACTAATACAGTAGCTTTCAAATCTGTTGAGATAAATGTATATTATTCAGTTTAGAACGCATGAACTCAGTCACAAAATGTATTTCAACTTGATATATCCAAATAGAAGATAATTTCACAGAAAATGAGCGCTATTAGGCATAAATGTCCTGTAATACAACAACCTATTCAAACTGAGGACAAATGTACAATGATTCAACAACAAGTATACCAAACACCAGAACACATGAGTTTCAGTCACAGAACACATCTACTATGTTTATTATGTTTTTGGTGAACACATGACACTCAGTCACAAAAGTTGGAAATTCAATCCAACAACAAGCCTCAATAGCAACTGAAACAGACAATGTAACTATCAAAACACATGAATGAATCTATAATACTGTTTCCAACTTTCCTAATTAAGAATGAAATCTAGAATACAAAAAGGAAATAAATATTCTGAATGTCTGTTTTGGGATTAGAATCAATAAAAATGTCAAATTTATCCAAGCTCATGATCAACAGTGCACATTTACAACCAAAAATAATTAATATTGAAATTTAAAATCTAATTTGAAATAAACAGTAGTGACCACTAGCTTTCATGCTACTATATATGGAGTGATAAAATTATAATAAATAAATAAATTATACAGATAAACTTATTTTAATTTTCTTTTTATTTTTCATACCAAATGGACGCATCCCAACAACAGAGTAACAATGGACCCATTGTGCGCCGCAGTTGCGGTTGCCATTGCAGGTCAAAGAAAAGAGTTAGTGCAACACAAGTGACTACTTGGGAAGGAGATAAGAGAGGAGAGTTAAATAGTGATGCTGCACTGACACAGCCAGTTCAAGGAGCACAAAATTCAAGAGGGCAGATAATTGACCCCTGGATCCAGAAGCTGACCAGAAAATACACCAAGCTTGTCATCATTAAAAACAATAAATGACGTATCCATCAAGAGGGTGTCCTTGGTGTACAACCCTGTATACCACTGTGATGGTGTTTCCACAGCCATACTGGAGAAGGTTAAACCTGTGCTTAACACCACTTATGAGCCTTACATCAGTGATTCTGAAGGGACAGACAAGGATAAACCGCCCCAGTATTTCCAAACCATCAAAGGGCAGAAGGTGCTGAAAAGAGTTGCTGCATTCTACATCCAAGTAACTATGCCCTGGGTTGTTCCCAATGCCAATGAGTCATTCCCCACTGCTAAAAAGCCCAATCACCACATCATCCCTGAAGTCACCCACAAGACCTTCATGAGGCTCTTGGAGAAGACCACTAACTACAAGAAGGCAGCGGCTATTGTCAGTATTTCAGAAAAATCCACGCACAGGCTCTGCACAACTTACCTGAAAACAGGGACTTATCCTTTCAGAGAAATAAAAGCAGGTTCCAATCCTATTGGTTAGAGAACACCTGTGGGCAATCCAACAGTGGATTGAGCAGAATTGTCATCTTGAACAGGAAAGTATTCAGTCAATGGTTGAGTCTGTTTTTGAAATCCAAGCTTTGGTTTCCATTTGTTACTGCACAGTGAAGAAATTAAATTTCTCCTGAAAGATACTCAGTGTATCTTTGTACAATTGGAATAGCCCAGACAACGTTGTCTAATGCCAGAAATAGCTGAGACAGTTACTGCTCTCAAGGAGAAAGGGAAAGTCAAGTTCTACTATATTGACAAGTCCTCCTTTGTGTTGTCAATGCGCAATAAGTATGGGTATGTCCCCAAAGGCAAAAAGAATGGCATGTCCCGGCAGTGGCTGTCTGGTCTGTTGCCTATTCAATGGTAGCCCTTCTTGGTCTGCTTGGCATTGAGCTCTATCAAATGATCACAGGGTCCCACAGCAGTACAACTGTGAGATTAGGCTTATTGACCAAAAAATGATCAGGCTAATCATTGCACACAGATCTTCATCAGTTACATGCTGTATTATCACTAGGTTATCATTTAATTAAGTGTAGTGATTATACGTCGTATAATTATCAGTTTATTATAATTGATATAATGATTATACACTGTGTAAACGTTAGCCAATATAGTGATTATCATTGATTACACAGTGTGTAATATTGAAATCATCAATCATATATTGCTCATTTTATCCTACTGGACGTTGTATCAACTCAGTCCCACCCATCCTGATAGACGTATATGAGTATATCAAACAAGTGATGTGAATATGGCTAGGAAATACCAAGTTTGGATCAGCATCACATGGCGTATAGTTGGTTCCTTATTGGTTTGGGTTAGCATTACACAGCAGATAATCCACAAGTAAATATTGGATTAGTCAACTATTATACAGCATATAATCCCCAATTTGAACCATTGCATTAATAAGCAAAAGGCTTGCCAGCCAGAAAAGGATCACTGATTAAGCTCTGGAAATGGAATACTGGAATTCTAACTTCTAATGTAGGAGGACAGAACAGGGACACTTCTAAGTGTCAACCAAATATGGCGTAGTTTCCTTGCACAATAACAGGTGTGTAAGACTACAACCAATCAATAACTGCCATTAGGCTAGCTCAAGAAGAGCGTATGCTGTAGCTGAAGCGCCATGTACGCCTTGCTAAGGCCAGTAGAAGCACACATGCCAAGGACAACCAATCAGGATAGGCACAGCCAGCAAAGATGGACCTTTTGCAAAGGTAGCCACTGAGAACTGTCTGAAAGGACAAGAACAAGGGTTGTTGCAGTATATGCTGATACAGACACCTGAAAGGATAACAATAAGTTCTTAGTTACACCTGGATAGATTGCAGCTGCTGGCTAGATCATACTCAAGTCCCAATAAAAGTAATTATCTTCAAAGTTCTGTTCTATTGTAGTCTGTAGTGCTCTTGCATAGGATTAGGTAGAGTACATTGGAAAAGCTAACATCTATATGTAGCTTTGAAAATACCAGCAATAACACAAGTTGCTCAACAAAGACCTTTCTGGAATTTCTCTGATTGGTTTGGGAGCACCTAAGGCGCACAAGATCAGGCTTTACCAATGTCATTGTACTAGACAACATCAGACTCCACAAGGTGACAGATATTCTTTCAGAATTCCAGGTAATTGAGCCTGGTGTTGTCATTGCCTCACAATAATTGGCTACAGCGCCTTTACGTCTTCTCTTCCTCCCTGCTTATTCTCCATTCCTCAACCCAATCAAGGAGGTCTTTGGGTGGCTCAAGAGATTTTTCAAGAAAGGGGTGCCACCCGGGCCCAATGATCTGTTCAATTTGCTGCAGGTTGGTGTCCACACCCTCCTAGCTGAAACTGTGATTAAATTCTATGATCACACGGATTTATTTCTCCCTGCGTGCCTTGCCAAGCAGCCAATCAATTAAAGGCTTTGCTGTTCTCAATGTCTTTTTGGATTTAAATTTTTAATATTTGTTTTTATTTAGTTTAATTTATTTCAACTTTATTTCTGTGATTCTGCATATTGCATCAGGTATAATAAAAATTAACAAAGCAAAGCCAATTAAATGAATGAATGGACAAATAAAACACAATAATATTTATATTTTTATCATTATGATTTTATTTAGGTTAGTGTTTTCACATTTTTTATATGATTCCAATTATATACCGCCATGTTTATAAAAATTAATAAAGCAATAGGGGCAAATGAATGAATACACATAATGTTTTTTATTATGTATTTATTTGGTGAATATGGATGGTTTGCGTAGATAACTTTAAAATAAAAATTTATATATAGAAATTTAAATAGTATTTGGGTGTAGACTTTTATTGGGGGGTGGGAGCAGCAGAATTTAAGGACATTGTGTTGAAATAGACTAGTAATTTCTATTGACAGCACATATGTTGACATTGGACCTGTACTAAATAAATTGTGGCAGGAAGAATACAGGGGCATTTTGACTCAATTGGCTAGGAGGATCTTTTCTGGTGGAGCAGCCATCCCATAGGTGGTGGCAAGAATCACTGAATCCCAAATAACATGCTCTATTGAGCTGTATCCAGGGGCAATTTCCCCTGTCTAATAAATGACACACTATATCCAGTTTCATTATCATATCAGAGTTGTTGCAAGCTTCTGCTTTAAGAAACATCAGTACAACAAGACATAGGTAAACAATTAAGTGAAGTCTCTGCCCTGCAAAAAGGGCAGAGAACTCACAAAATTTATTATATAGGGTATAAATTTTATTCTTAAAGGACGTAGTGGCAAAGATTTTTTCCATTGTTTTTGGTATACAAGTTTTGTCAGAGCACCAGGAGGCCCCAAAATCTCCAAGAACGCCTAAAACAGCAGGCATGACAGAGGCAAGACTATAGTTAAGTTTTGTTATTTTTTCATTGAAACTTTTTAGGATGTGCAATAGTGTGTGCTTGGTGAGGTAACAGAAACAGACTTTTTCTTGTCCTCTTGCCATCTTGGGTAGGTTTTGGTACAGCATAGTTTGGATAAAATCCCAGATAAGAATGACAAAGAGCTTGCAGAAGCCAGGGAGAGGAAAATAGTGGTTGAGTTGCAGGTTGGGGGCTGCGGCCAAAGCCAAGACCTGCCATTTGGTGTCATCTTGCTTTGGTTGGAGTGATGTAAGTTGTTCAAGTTTCATAGGATAATTTTTTATTTTATTTTATTTTTTGATCATTTCAGAGGCAGTGGCTGGAGTCAGGACCAGCTGATGCCCTATATGGGGGGGTGTAGCTGCTTTAGAATGTTTGTGATATGTACAGTTTCAGATACTGGCGGACTTCTCCTTCTGTTTCTTCTAAATAAAAAAGTTAGTAAATCCTTTTATTTATTTGATATTATATTTTTTATATTAATTTTCAAACCTGTTGATATAAATAAAAAACCATAGTTCAAAAATGAATACATCTCAGTCAAAAACAAAATAAAAAATTAAAGAATTTATCTTAAATTACAATAGATTTGGATCCAACTTGATTTTGCTTTTTGACTGAGTTGTATTTGTTTTTAGACAGATATATTTTTGTTTATCTCAACAGGGTTAAAAACTACTGTACCTTCTTCTATATCCTTACCTTTTCCCCCCTTGAAAAGGGCTGTTTCACAGGACTTTTCACTAGTTGGTTGTTGGTCTTCTGTTGGTTTTTGTTTCTTTTTATTTTTTAGCTGCTCAAACATCTTGGGGTCCTTTGACCACACCTCTGCAGTTGCAAACCCCTGTGACTTGAATTGTATATTGGTGAGAACATCTTTTTTTACGTTTAGGAGCCTGGTTGCAAGATTTTCTGTAGCATCAGGAATCTTCTTCTTCACGGCCTTCACAGTAAGTTTGTCTAGTTTGTTGCCTTCTAACACCACCTCCTTTAGCATGTCATTGACCTTTTGATTGACTTCCTTGATTTTAGCCACCACCACGTCCAATTCCTTTATCATTGCCTCTAATTCTGCCATGTTTTCCTTGGACTTATACCAGCCCTTTTTATACCCATAAAATATCCCAATAAACTATATTGATTCTATTGTAGCTAATAGAGCTTAAATATATATTGATTTTACTTATGATTTTTATTAGCTTTAAGTGCAACTATTCATTTGATATTGATAATATGTATATTTATTATATATAGCAACCCATTCCTAGTATCATGAACAACATATTTTGCCATATACATTATTTGTCCAAGTAAAACATGATTTATTCTTGAATCAATGTGCCAAGCTTGACCCAAAGTGCATATTTATTAAAGATAGCCACTTTCATGGATTATATGTAGATCATTTATTTATGAGAGTGTAATCCAATCCAATCTTAGTATAATGAACAACATATTCTGTCATTTATATGTTCTGTCCAAGTAACACATGATTTATTCTTGAATTAATATGCCAAGTTTGACCCAAAGTACATATTTAATAAAAGATAGCCAATTTTGCGGGTTCTATGTAGATCATCTATTTTTGAGTGTGTAAACCAATCCAATCTTAGTATCATGAACAACATATTCTGTCATTTATATATTTTTGTAGAAGTACAATATAATGTATCCTTGAATCAATATGCCAAGTTTGACCCAAAGTACATATTTATTAAATATAGTCACTTTCACAGGTTATATGTAGATCATTTATTTTAGGGATATATGCATTGTAATGGGTTATTTCAATTAGTTATATTGTTTTCTATTATAGCTTTAATATATTCAAAGCACTATAATAAAGCAAATTTTAAAAACTACAAGTGTGACAGACCAGCCAATTAGAATGAGCGTACATGAGATGTCTTTGTGCTTGGCTCAGACCAGACACACCTCAGTTAGTGCAACCAGTTTAACTTGATTAAATAAGCCTGATAAACAAAGACATGTATTTTTTTATCAGGCTTATTTAATCAAGTTAAACTGGTTGCACTAACTGAGGTGTGTCTGGTCTGAGCCAAGCACAAAGACATCTCATGTACGCTCATTCTAATTGGCTGGTCTGTGACACTTGTAGTTTTTAGAATTCACTTTATTGTACTGTAAATTCAGAACCTGAACGTAAAAATGTGGTATTGTCAAATCCTTGGTCCAAATTTTGAATCACTTTTTAAGGATGGCCCTTTTTAATTAAATTGATTTTTTGAGTATTTATTTGAATATTTGAAAATGTAGGAACTCATAGACACTTTGCAAATTTAAAGCCAAACTGCATATTTCAAATGGACAAAATGAATTAACTGGAATCAGATTTGAAGTGTTCAAATCCATCAAACATTTTCATTAAGTTTACTATGTTTTTTGAAATTGTGGGATTGTCAAATCCAAGAATCAAATTTCAAAGCACTTTTGAATGCCACTAGTAAAATCAAATAATAATTGCAGGAACTGGAATCCAAATTTAATATACAGTAATCACACTAGGAAACACCAACCCAAATCAAGAAGATCCACCATAACTAAAATCAAACTAAAAATTCAATCTCAATAACCATAATTAGACATAAAAAGTTATTAAACTTTAAAATCATCCAAACCCGGAAAGTATACAATATTATTCACTTCAGTTCACAGATATAGAAATTCTGTTACTATTCAAGGCTAACTCAAGAGAAAATAACTACCCAAAACTAAACCAATAAATCCAAATAAATAAATATTTAATCTAAAATATATTTTTATTTTATTTTTATGGACCTTCAATATCATTCCCAACCTGCTCCTGCATCAGCCTGCGGGGCAGCCTGTCCACAAGGGCATCCCAGAGGGTCCAAGAACAGACCCAGAGTCTAACTTGAGGGGAGTCTGGCCAATACACAGGCCTCCCAAGGTGTCATTGCCAGCCAACCACCTCCTGCATCCCAAGCCCAATCAACCAGCCTGAATCCCAGACAGAAGCCACTCTCAAGGCCTGCAACCAAAGTCTCATACACCAGGGTCACCAGGAACACTGAGTTTACTTACACCTCCACTGTATACCCAGTTGTCACCCGGCCCTGCACTCTTGACCCAAGAGTTGCTACTTCCTGCCCTGCGTCTTGATACCTCCTATCAGTCATTGGCCACAACTGAGAAGTCATCTGTGCCTATGTCTTATGCCACCATTGACGGTGCCAGCGCAACCAAGCATGATCCCACCTTCTACACAAAGGTTCCCATCCCCTGTGTTGAGCCTGATAGCCAGGATACCGTGATACCTGCCAAGGGCCAGCATTGGTTGACAAATAGTGAGCATGAATCTCTCCTCAACTGCTTGAACGGAGGAATGGCAGTTTGGGATATTGCATCCTGATTTGATGTCACAGCCAGATACATTGCTGACACCAACACCAAGTATGGCAACACCGGGCAAATTGCAAAATCCACCAAGGCTAAACGGCAGCCCAAACTCCTTCAGCCCGTTCATATTGATGCAATCAAGCAGTGGGTAACCAAGGATTGCCACCTGGGCACACTTGCTGTCCAATCAATGCTTGCCACAGAGTTTGGGCTTTCTGTTTCTAAAACCCTTGTTTACAAAGCAATGTTTGATTTGGGCTTCTTGTGGAAGGTGCTCAGAGTTTCTCTGTACAATAGGAACAGTGAAAAGACCATTGAGAATCAACACATTTATGCCAGGACATATCTGGCACTAAAGGAGACTGGTAATGTCCAGTTCTTTTATATCAACAAATAGTCGTTTTCCCCCTCACTCAGGTCTAGGCATGGGTGGGTCAAGAAGGGGTCCAAGGACGGCGTAGCCCATTGTGCAGCTGTCAGTTCCCAGACCTATTCCATGGTCATGCTTCTTGGTCCTTGCAGGTTAGACCAGTATCAGATGATTAAAGGCTCCCATAACAGCAGGACCTTTCTCAATTTTCTCTGAGCCGTCAAGGAGTACCTTTGGATAAATTACAGCAGCACAACAAACGTTGTTGTGCTTGATAATGTTGGGCTCCACAAAGTGGATCTGGTTGTGTCTGAATTCCCCCATCAACAAAAACAGCCATTCTGCCAGCCACTGCCTTGCAGACTGCCCAATGAGACTCCTCTTCCTTCTGCCTTATTCTTCATTTCTGAATCCAATCAAGGAGATGTTTGGTTGGATCAAGAATAAGGTGAAACAAGGCCTCCCTCAGGACACAGAGGATCTCTTCAACATTTTCAAGATCAGCCAATTTGCAATTCCACCTGATGTGGTGGCAGCTTTCTATGAGCACTCAGAATCCTTCCTCCCAAAAGCCCTGGCCTCCAAGCCAATCAGATAAATGGGCGCTCTGGGTTTTATTTAGTTTTAATTTTAATTTTATTTAGTTTGTTTTTATTAGGACTCAATAATTATTTATATATAATAATGTGATGTTTGAATATATTATAGACATATAAGAATACATAGAAAAAGTAAGTAGAATTAAATATACTAGGTGTGAGGACAAATATTTTTATCATAATGCACTGAATATTATTATTAGCTTTTGCGCTAACAAATGAATAAATTAAAAAATGATAGAAATAAATTAGTTTATTTAAATAATTGTGAATTGTTGATGGTACTTTGGCTTTTTAAAGCCACAAATTGGACCTTGCATGTCATCATCTGATCCTTGTTATTTCAGTGCCACTATAGCCACACAACACAACCACCAATGATTTTCATGTATTGCTTACTAATTAGTACTTAGGACATGGGTCAAGTATATTGAATATGTTTATCAAATCACATTACAAGGGAAAGGTAATTCAAGTTCTAAACAATCATTTGTTTAGAACAATAGTGGAGCGGGCCACATGATGCAGATAAATTCAATTCTCAATGTTTATCTATGTGATAAATAATCCTGTACTTGACAAGCTAATGAATAAAATTTTTTTTAACTTATTTTTAATATTTGATGTGGTTGAAACTTTAACTAATGTCTTGTAATATATTTAGATATATTAATATTATAATTTACATACTAAAATTTTAAAAAAAATTAAAATATTAAAAGTAAAATTATAATTATAAATCTTAAAAGTTTAATATTAAAGTTTAAATAATTGAAATATAAAATTTTTATTAAATCATGATTTATTCAATATCAAAATATTTGATATTAAAATTTTTAATTTTGTAATATGTATTATTAAAATTTTAATATTATCTTTTAGATACTAATTTTTTAATATTTTAATATGTTTTATTAAATTTTTTATAGTAAAATTTTAATATTACATATTAAAATATTAAAATTTTTGTATTAAAATATAAAAAGAAAAAAAATAAAATTTAATTTGCAAGGGGAAAATATTTATTGGGGGGATGTTGATTGCAAAGGTAATGCAATTATTCCAGGGAAGTATACCCAAAATCAAGTTTTTGGCTAAAGCATCTAATTGGATCCACATACTCTTCTGTACGTGGTGGATAACCCTGGATGTAATTGCTAGAGGGGTGGCTCCCTGTACCCTGGTGGTTGTTGATTGTTTGATAAAAGGCAGGCGGGTGAGGGAATCAATCAATAGGTTTTTTTCAGGGGGCACATAGTACCTGTATAACGTTGCCAATGCAAAGGAGTCATACAGGACGTGCTCAACTGTCTTATATCCCCGTGGTGTCTTCTGGCAGTTGAGGGCTACGCAGCATATGTCTATTTGAATAGGTACATCCTCCAACTTTTTGACGTTGCTTTATAAAATGCAGTGTAGGAGGATTCCCAGGTATACTGCGGTGTGGATTCTCTGCAAGGTATACTTTTCCAAGAACATGCATAATTTTTTGAAAGTTTGAACTAACCTATTAATATAGGATGTTTGATTGAACTTGAAGAGAGTTCTGGGGGGCGCCTGACTTGAATCAGCCCCCCAGGCCTTGGCAAATGAAATAAATAAAGGTTTAAAATTATTCACAAGGACTGCATCCCCAACTTTATTTGACAATGCCTTGAATACTTCATTAAAAATTTCAGTTTTTAAATATTCAGTTCCAATTTGAAAGTCAGTTTTTATTAATTTTTTTTCATATTTGTTGATGTTTACAAATGGGAACCGTTGAATGCTTTCATAGATATATTCATCAAAGTTCAGTTTGATATCCCCGCAAATTTCATTCATTTCTTTGATTTTGACATTTGATCCTATTTCATATGCTTCCCTTATCCATGGCAAGCACCCCGCAGGTGGAGAATATTTCCTATCTTGAGCTTCAATATTAAAAAATTATTCACATTCTGTTGAATTATTTTATTTATTTGGTTTTTATTTATTTGTTTTACAGGGGCCACCAGTGACTGTTAACCCCCGTAAAACCAACTTGGCGTAAAAGCTGCCACTTCTGCAACCTCATCCCCATTCCTGGTGATGACTAAAATAAATATAAGTAAAACATAAAAAGACTTACTGATTGTTTCCCCTGTGGCCCCTCAGCCACAGGCGCCACTTTGGTGAACTTCATGAGCGTTAAATGCTCTTCATTAATTTTTCTAGGCTGAATTTTTCTTATCTTTCTTGCAACTTGTGTTTCTTCTTAGTTTTCATTTGATAAAGTTTCTGTATTTCATGAAGCGCTCCTGCTTATTGATTGTGTTTTGTTTTCATCTGTTTCCATTTGATTGCTTTCCTCTTCTTTGGTATTAATTTCCTTTTGAATTTCAGTTCCTTCAATTAGTTTGATCTTATTGTTTTCTTTGGCCCCCTGCCAGAACTCCCACAAATTGTAGGCCATGTTGTTGAACTTCAGACTTGATAAAATTGTTCCATGTAGATTAAGTAATGCCTCAGTTCTTTTCATCTATAATATTTCCTAATTTATCCAGAACATCTTCTTTTGACTGGATTAGTGGCTGGCCCTTGATACCCAGCTTTCCTGTCACTATTTCCCTGATATTTTTAATATTTCAACAGCCTTTTGCAGGTGTGCTTCTAATTTGTTGATAAGTTATAGATTGCTGACATTTTGTTTGAATTCCATCAAAAACTGGTTTTTATAGCACTATCAACGCAGACATATTTTTCATTGTCATTTATAAATTAAAGACAATAAACGTAAAAATTGCTTTAGAATATTGCAATTAGACATCAAATCTTGATATTTTGATATTATGTGCATAACTCAATGCATTTGTTTAATAAAATTCATTGTAAACTTGGTCTTTTCCATTATAATTTAATGAAATGGACTGTGTTTATATTAGGGCCATTGCCGCTTAGTACAAATATTGAAAATTAGTGCATTTTACAGCCTGTATATTTACCTATTGGTAATAATTCTATAAACTTTTTAGTTGGATTTTGCGAGGTAATAATAATGTAATATGGTAACAAATTACTGTTTATTGTCATTAATTGGCTGATTTTCTTTGCTGTGGCAATTGTGCATTTTCTTATATTTACGCACTAGTATCCAATTGGTTGGCTTCACTGTTGCAACTGAGTCTCCAGCCTTGCCTGCTAACGTATCTTACAATACACAGGGGGTGCTCAACGAGTTGCCCCTTGATGTGTCTAACGTTATGAATTAATCTGATGGCAATATCAAATGGTGGGTACTTCATCCTAATTAGGAGCGCTACCAATTCAACTTGCTGATCCCCGCACAAGTTATTCCTTGGCTCCAAACCTTACATGGAACTCTCCACCATGCCACCCCCTTGTGGCTTTCCCCATATAGTATATTAACCACTATATTCCACAATAAACAATACCTTGTTCTTATTATTCTGTCCTTTCTATTGGACTGTTGTCTTCCCCAATTCCAAGTACTGAATCCTCATTGGTTCAGTTGCAATATCACATCCAATCACACAGGCAATAGGAAAACAAGCCGCCACCCCAACCACATCCAGTCTTGGGGTGGCAGCTTGTTTTCCTATTGCCTGTGCAATTGGATGTAAAGCCAACCAATTGGATACTAGTGCGTAAATATAAGAAAATGCACAATTGCCACAGCAAAGAAAATCAGCCAATTAATGACAATAAACAGTAATTTGTTACCATATTACATTATTACCTTGCAAAATCCAACTAAAAAGTTTATAGAATTATTACCAATAGGTAAATATACAGGCTGTAAAATGCACTAATTTTCAATATTTGTACTAAGCGGTAATGGCCCTAATATAAACACAGTCCATTTCATTAAATTATAATGGAAAAGACCAAGTTTACAATGGATTTTATTAAACAAAATGCATTGATTTATGTACATAATATCAAAATATCAAGAGTTGACGTCTAATTGCAATATTCTAATGCAATATTTACATTTTTTGTCTTTAATTTATTAATGATGATGAAAAATATGTTTGCTCATAAATTTAAGCTGTTTTTAAAATGTACAACATTTTTATTAATTATGGGAAACCTAATAATTTAAAAAATATATTATTAATTATGAACTGAAAGAAAAAAATCAATTTTAATGAGTTGCCACAAAGAAAAGATGTATTTACTAATCAAAGGACAGGGATGGAGGGGAATGGGCAGAATGAACATTGCCTTCATCTGCGCCTATGAAAGGGACGGCATCAGAGATAGCAGTGAAGGAATGGGTGGTGTTTTGGGAGTCAGGGTTGGAAGGCAAGTGGCTTGATGGGGGGTGGGGAGGCAGGGTTTGTTGACTGGGAAGGGGAAGCAAGAGCTGATTGCTTCACTTGCTTGAATTCTTTTTCTGTCACATATACTGGCTTAAAAAACAGATGGACTGGCGTGGGGTGAGATGGGGGTCCTTTCTGGACTTATCACTATCACTTGCATAGAAGATGATGAGATCAAATTATCCCTGGACAGACACAGAAGGGAAAAGCTCATACCAGGTATCAATTTGGGTGCATAGTTTGTTGTAGGTGACAGACTTTAAGTGCTTGAGAGCAGAACAAAAATTGTAGAGACATACATATGCAAGATGCGTGTTGGCGTAGTTGATGGGGTAGGACCAGCAGGTATCCCCCATAGCCCTGATTTCTTGGTTTGCCCATTCCCGCTGCTCTATCTCTGCACTCAGTACAACTGTGTGCACCGTGTTTTGTGTGGCCCACTCCTCCAGCATGGCCTTGAGCTCTGTCTGGTAGGCATACCCATATGCAGTGTTCAATATTGCCGAGTAATAATTGACACCCAATGGGGAAACTGCCAATAAAACCCCAATAAACCAATACAATATTGGGCTGTGCTTGTACACGTCAGACTGGATACGCTTCTCTCCAAAGTCTTAGATACTGGCAGATATCTTAGCATACAACAGGAAGATGACGTCATTACGGGCCCTCATTGTCCTCCTTTCAATAAAATTAATAATAGTTGAATTGTAGGGGTCAGTGTCCACCAAAATGAGGCCACTGAGAACTTGATTGGACAAGATTCTAGCAGCAACCACAACTCTGTGCATCCACAAATTCACTGTTCATTTGTTGGTGAAGATGCTGTGGAGTCCCAACTGGAGACGTACCTGGACCTTGGGCATCCACAAGTCACATTCCATAATAGCCATCATAATGGGATGGGCTGTATCACCTTCAGTTAAAGTACAGGCACCAGCCAGGGTCTTCTTGGTAGGGGGGCCACAGTTGGCATGGGCTCGCAGGGTTGCAGCCACATTAGACTTTGCAAACCCTATTGCGGCCGCAATTTCCCTGAGGGACATAAGCTTTCCTTGCTTTTCAACCATTTCAAGAATAATCTCTGGAGCAATTAGTTTTCTTCTGCGTCTTGTAGGGTGATTGGCTGGGGGAGGGATATGTCCATCTTTTAAACTAGTCAATGCCATCTGATTGGCTGTTTTAGGGTCCTGGGCTCTCTGGGCTCTCTGGGTGACCCTATGGCTCAAATGGCTGGTTCCAGATGCCATTGTTAATACAGGATTTGGGTTGGCAGCTTCTTGTGTATAATAGGAAAACAGGGAAATGCTGGAAGTTACAGGAGAAAGAACAGACTCCTGGGTGGGGCTTACAGAGGGGCCTGTGGGTTGGGAGTGGCCATAGACAGAGGCTTCACTGTTAAGAGACCCAGTGTAGCCCTGCATAATTTTGTCAAGGCCAGGGAACAGCTTGTTAACTTGGTTGTTGTTGAAAGAAGACATAATAAATTTTTATTAAAATTTTAAACTCAAGAAGAGGAATGTATATTTTAGTCAATTTTATTGTTATATATGTTAATTTTGTGAATATTATGATCTAAATTTTAGCTGTCCTAAATTGGAATAAAGTGATTTTTGAGAATTCCTATGATTCCTAAAAGAATCAGCACAAATTCACTCTAGACCCTTTGGCATCCTTTTTGAGACACCCATAAATTATATTTATTTCAAATTCCTTGCAATTATGATTTGAAACTTGGTTCTTGGATTTGACAATCCCGCAATTTCAGATTTGTTAAGTTTTACATGATGTCTATGATTTGTTTGAAATACAGAATATCAATTGTTCATTAGAATCCTGCATTTCTGATTCATGTATCCCACATTTGTTTGTTGTGTTTTGTCTTTTGTTAAGTGAGTTATCTGCTCAAGAGATTTGAAATTTGTCAATTTAAATAAATCAAAAAAAGTCAAATTAAATGTTTGATTTTATTAAATATTTTAATTTTCACTCAGCTGAGTTTCTCGCAAAAGTGATTCAAAATTTTGACCAAGGATTTGACAATCCCACATTTTTACATTCAGGTTCTGAATTTACAGTAACTCTTCAAATATATTAAAGTTATAATAGAAAATAACATAATTAATAATTATTAAAGTAGCCAAATTTAACTTGTGGCATGATAAAAATCAATCCCCATTTTATTTAAATGTAAATTATTTATTATAACTATAAAAACTTGTAAACTTTAAACCAACATAAATTAAAAAATAATAATTATTAGGGACAAGTTTTATTGGGGGGATGGGATTTGGCAGTGCAAATTAGGTGGCAGACTGGGTTGAGGAGGGAGAACTTGATTGGTTGGGGGTGGGTGGGTTCCAAACAGCTGGATTAGTTGGCTGGGGACTAGGGTGGCTGGATGGCCCAGAGGTGGTTGAGTACCATGATTGGCTCAGAGGAAGTCATTATAAATGAATTTATTCTGACTCAGGGAGGACAGAAATTGGCTTGTACACCAGGGAATTGTGAGGGGGAAGCTGTGAATCCTTTGGTGATTGGCTGCTGCCAATAGAATTGAAGGCCATTTTTGTGATCATGTCAGCAACCTTATGACAGGAAAACAGCACAGAGGGGTTGTTGGTTGCACTAAGCACCTGGCTGAAGGTTGTGGGGTTGCATCCACAGAAGGTGTCCTCAATGGTGAAAAACAACACATCACCCAGGTGAAAATCAGCATGGCTGGCAGGGAAAATTGAAACTTTGCGGCTGTCTGCTTCAATCTTCTTGGAGGCCACTTCAGCGCACTCCATTTAGTGGCTCAGGAAGATTTTGAAGCTGGAATTGGCCAAGCTCCAGGTGGCAAGCAGGTTGGAGAGGAATTCATGTACCAGTACCCATTGGTGTAGTTGGTTGCAGTTCTTTAGAAAACAGTCCCTTTTGGGGAACCTGCAAGGAATGCACCAATCACCTTCCCCTGTGCTTCCTTATTTTTTCCCTTAGGAGAGTTCTTTTCACTCAAAGTGCCATAATTGTGGAATTGCAATGACAATTTATGATAAGATATAAATACAACATTGTCCAAAATAGAGGACAGGTAGCAAGTGAGGGTGGCACCAATCATAGGGTCATAGGGCAAATCAGATCCATCATTCAAATCATTGGCCAGATGATTGGTCATAATTAGAACACCAACTACAAGCCCATGCATCCAGAGCTGTGCTGTGTGGCTGGCAATGAATATGCCCTGGAGCCTGAGTAGACAACAGATCTGAGTCAGAGGCAAGGATCCTGCTGGAGTAGGGCAAGCATCAGAGGATACACCTCCTTGATCTGGGAGTTGGCCTGATTTTTTAGCTTCTTGACCAGCTTGGTACCACCTCTCTTCAAGAGGACCCAGAACTCCTGCTTGATCACTGCCTTGGTGAATCAAAGCCAAGTGGCTATTTTGACAAAACTAACACCATTCTGTTTGAGGCTCACAATCTCCTCTATGGTTTCATTGATTATGATTTGGCATTTTTGGTGGGCTTCAGGAACAAGGGGACCAGGATTAGGAAGGGCTTGCTCTGATTGGTCCAAACTCTCAAGTGATGGCTGGATTTGATTGGAAGGGTCCACAGTTGCCCACTCTCCAGAATGTGGCACAGGGGCAGGTTGGGCCTGGTCTTGGGGAGCACCATATTGGCTATTGGAAAAGCCACCTATGGATAGGTCTTGTGACACATACAACTTGGCCTCCTCACAGCTTTTAATTGAATTGAGTATACACGAGAAACACAGTGGTTGCGCTCCATTGATCAGCAGCCTGAGCTTGGATTAGCTCCTGGTACTGCTCCTCAACAATATCAAAGTTATCTTCACTTGTGAAAACCATTGTAAACTAAAAAGCAATAAAAATTCTATTAAAAACAGAAAGGCAAAGATTTCTCAGAGACATAATTTTATTTAAAGGAGTGCTCCTAATTGAGACATTCTATCAGACATAAATGTCCAAATTTAGATGTGTGTACATTGAAAATAATGCTGTAGTTCCCTGAATTAATTTTGGTGGACTCCCTCCTGAAATCCACTATTTCCAATTTGAGTCCCAAAAATAATCAATATTTTCAAAAAATGAGTTGTTTTGTGTTTGAGTTAAATCACTTTTGGGACTGAACCTCATGCATTCTCTGTTTATAGCATATTTTCCACACGCTCATAATCAAATTTGATATAGAATGCTTCAGGAAGTGACTGGATTGTGTGCGTTATGAATTTGAGTTCCATGTGTTTGGTATCTCATTTTTGGAATATGATATTTGACTTTATTTTTATTATGTGATTGACTGTTTTTGTTTTCTGGCCCTAGATAAATGGAAGCTTTATTGAGTAAATTAAACCTTCAACTGGTTCCAGTTGAAATACATTTTTTGACTGAGTTCATGTGTTCTAAACTGAATAATATATGTTTATCTCAACAGGTTTGAAAACTACTTAATAAAAAATCCATGAGTTGTTGCCCTATTTGCATCAAGTATGAGAGAAAACTTATACAAAGGAAAAATATAGGATGGTTTATGCAAAAGTACTTTATTGAGATTCTATTGCCTCTAAACCTAGGCTCAACTGGATGAGGACTTTTGTCACTGCTGCGTAAATAAGCCAGACATTGGGCAGCCAGACAAAATGCAAAGGGAAGAAAAGGATACTCATTGACGGGAAGGAAGTTTAAGCAATTGATGCCAATGGAGTAGGGAAAAGCAATTCCAAGCAGAATGCACTCCCACAGAAGACTCTTGAGTTGGGTATAATCCTCTGGTTTTTTATCACCAACAGAATACATAATCCCTAGGAGCCACTCAATGTACTCAGGAATATAGTGTAGTCTCTGGTGATAGACAACCTTAGATCCGCTAAGTACCAGATTTCCAACCAACATCATTGACTGATGACTTCCCAACCTATTGTAACCAAGAAGCTCCAAGGTAGTCCCCATAGCCTGCATAGCCAATACTAATGGCTATCTGAACAATGCCATAAGGGCACAGGACTTGTGCAAAACAAGGATTTGCCCATGCAGTAAACACTAGCTCAAGGAGTTCAAGAGCACAAGATACCTGATTGTCCGTCAAGAAAACTCCATCATAGGAGAAATCCTGGAGGCACAGTTGTGCATACTGTAGTAGCTTTAATCTAGGGATACACTAGTGCACTGTATTCCCTATTTCAAGTTTTTTTTGGTAGAGATCACATAGGGATTCTCCAAGGCCAGCATCAGTGTTGACCACATGACTACTGGCACACAGAAGCGCAGACTAGGGATCTCCTCCCAACAAAAAAAGGCAACCATGTCAAGGAAGGAACCCTAACTAGCTTCTTGCATTGCCTCAGGAGCTTTACCTACTCTGTACTTGTTTAGCTCCTTGAGCAGCTTAGTTAAGCTAGGCACATGCTCATCAGACCTAGTTAGCAGAAACATGCAAAGTAGTCTTGGTCTTGCAAATATGAATTCTTTTCTTAGCAATTGTTGATAGTTGCAAAGAAGTGGGCATCCCAGAGCTTGCTGCTATAGAACTGCTAGATGGAGAATTAGGCTTATATGAAATTGTTCTAGAAGAGCTATGTAATATTGTGTTTATTTCACCACCTATTATTTTTTGGTGAACTCATCGTCTTCTGGAGCAAGCACAAGCAATTTGCTAGGTGTTTTGCTAACTGAGCATATTGGATTTTTCCCTTTGGGCTTTATCAATTCTCTGTTCAGGAACATCAGCATAACAAAACACTGGTTTTCTATTCCTCTTTGGGTGATTCATCATGCTGAGAAAGATTGTACACCTTTTCCAGTAATGTTTATTTTAGTAGGGGAAAATGTTTTAAGAAGATTGGTTAGACTAGCCTTCACTGTAACAGTAATTGATCCTTTAAGCTTGGTGAGCAAGAGAGCAATAGCACTCTTGCTCTGGATGAAAGGTAGTTCAATGGATCAAATAAGTTGCATCTCCAAGCCATATTAACTTAAAATTGTCTGGTCTAAAGGTTAATAGTGTGCAAAGCCTGCAGAGGGATCTGGCTGTGAAGCAGAGGATCCTGGAACTCAGCAGCTATTATCAATATCCAAAATCTATATAACTCTCTTTCTTGATATCAAATAAAGGATTAATTATTATGCATTAATTAAATTTTATTATATGCACTAAGTTAGAGAATATCATCTTAGTATTTAGTAACTAGTAATTTATAAATTGAGTTAAGAAAATAGCTATACCACACACTCATACTTGGAAATACATCATTGTTGGTGAATTACAAGCTAATAATTCTGAGGTGCTCCTGAACTAATAGGAAAATTGAAAAAAATGCATTACTGTTACAAGATCCCTTGACCATTTGATACAGCTCAATACCAAGGGGATTAAGAAGCACTACCATTGAATAAGCAATAAAACAGACAGCCACACACCAGGAAACAACATTATTTTCACTTTTAGGCACTTAGTCATATTCATTGTGCATGGAGGACGCAAAGGTTGACCCATCAATGTAGCAAAATTTGATATACCCTGTTGTGTTTGGCTCCTGAAGACAACATCCAGGAGGACACAGCAGGAAATCTTTATAACAAAAGATTTGAGGTTTGAAGCTAGCCTTGGGTTAGCCTTCAGGGAAAAATTAAGGGCACATACCTTAATTTCCTGGAATACAAGATATGCAATTCCTTTTGGCAAAAAGAAAAGGAAAAAGCTTGAAGAATATTAAAGCCAACACAGATTTGGATAAGCTTGTCTTTATTAGGAGAAATGATTCTACTTAAATAGTAGACAGGGTTGATGATCACTCAATAGGAAGACAGAGTGGCTGAGGGGGTCACGTTGAGATAAGATCATACCAGGATCAGTCAAGGGCAGGTACAGTATTATGGAATGGGTGGATATTAAACCAGACCAATTTTCAGAAGAGGAGGAATTCCAAAAATTGAAAGAAAAACCAACCAAATCTTTGCACATATCATTATTTGAAGGCCATATCAAAATAACATTAATGGCATGATTTCTGACATCTCCTCCCTCAAGATTGGACACAGGGAGTTGATATTTGCAGAGGAATTTGGAGTGAACTTGAGCAAAGGGGCGGCCGGAGGACAGCAGCTTCACAGTATACTTGACACCCTTCTTGTAGGTGACTTCACAAGGCCCAACCCAGAGGGAGTCTAGCTTATGGACACAGCCTCCAGTACAATTTTGATAATAAAGGACTACGTCACCTACTTGGTTTTCAGGGAAGGGGGCTCTGGAAGCATTGGAGGGCAAGAGTTCTAAAGCTTTGACTTTGTAAGCAGTAGAATAAGCTGTAGCTTAGATGTCAATGATACAATTAGTCAAGTCTTTGACATGAGCTTCAGGATTGACAGAGGCGTCAACTTTGATCAACAAGGGTCACAAGATTGAGGGGGTAGTGGCTTCCTGTCCATACAGCATGGTGAAGGGGGACTAGCCAGTCACTCAATGTCTGCTGAGTCTATACACAAAGAGAGCAGCAGGGGGGAACATATCCCAGTTAGCGGCATCAGAAAGGGTAAGCTTCCTCATGATATACACAAGAGTGGAATTTGCTCATTCCACAGTCCTGTTGGTTGATGGGTTATATGGTGCAGAGAAGGATTGATGTGTGCCCATAGCTTCTACAATGGACATTATGAGGTGGGAATAAAAGTTGGTCCCATTGTCTGAAAGAAGAACCTGAGGACAGCCATGGCGGTAAAAGATATCTTGCAACAGGAAGTTAGCAGTGGTCTTGGAAGTTACATTGTCTAAACCGCAGGCTCAACCTGCCAGCAAGGTTTCAACCAAGCAGGTTTGTGACCTGCAATCTAATTACCCAGTCACTCAAAGCCAGACTAGGAAGTCAACTCAAATTACAAAATCCAACAACATGAACAGATGGTGATCCTTTATGGTGGATACCTTGTTTTGGCGCTTGACTCATTATCAGGATCAAGCCACCCCCTCTTCCATCCAACTGTGAGATCACCAATCATGTTCCTGTTATCCTTGATTCTGTAATACCCAGTTATGGTAGGTATCACTTGCAGGACGTAGGATAGCAGGTTGGCAAACTGAAACCCAGTCAAGGCGGTAACAATGGGGTACACAGTCATTAGCCAGCGGAAGATCTTTGCATGCACATTGTATCTCCCAAAACTCCCAGCAAAGTAGGTCAAGATATAGTACATGGACGTGTACATTGCAATAGAGAGTGTTGAATGTGGAGACACCAAAGGAGGCCAAGGTCCAGTTTGGGATGAGTTCAGTTGACCAGGATCATAGTAGGAGTCTTGACCTAGTCCTTCCGGAGATGGCCCAAAGAGTTCTGGACCTGACTGGTAGCCTCCAATCCCAAGGCAAGCTGTGAGCACAGCTGTGAAGATGAGGTGGTTCATCTTCCTTGGATTGGAGGGTTGGCTGAGGCTGATTAGTAGTTTTAACTTGTTAGAGGTAAGTTGAATTTCACTTTATTGAGGGTATTAATCTCAATAATAGCACAAGCTATTACTGAGGGGGATCCTTTATTTATTGTGCTCCCCACTTGCAAACTTTTGTAAGTGGGAGTGAAAAACAAGGGACTGGGGATCCCAGAAGTTTGGATAAAGGTTTTGGGAAATGGGGTTGGAGAAGATGGCCAAATTCTTGTTCTTGGGCAATCTGCTGGAGGTTTGGCTTTTCATGCCTGGAGCCAATGATGTCCCCTGGTTGTGAAGTCAGCTGATGAGAAAGGCTTGTGGGGCTTTCCAAATATATTTTTGGTTTGGAAAGGTTAGTTTGGCTGGGGTTTAGACCTAAGCAAGAGTTGTGGCCCTCTGAATCCCATTGGCTTGAGGTCAAATTATTTTTAACTTTTGGGACCTGATTTGGTCTATTTTTGGAAGGGTCAGGGTTGTTTTTGGATTCTGCACTTGGGTTTGCTCTTTCTTCTGCAGGGCAGAAATTATTCCCTGAATTTTTCCCTGTGGTCAGGTACTTTTCTGATTGATTGTTTGGTATGGTGACTTCTGATTGGCTGGGAAATGGGGCCTGGGAGCTGGCAGTGGGCCCACTGGGGGAGGGGTGGGCGAGTGTGCGGGAGGCGGGGGGGCCGCTGGCTGGCGAGTGGGCAGGGGACTGGCGGCGGCCCCACTGGTGCCAGCCTGGCAGAGGGTGGCGGGCGCCTGCCTGGATGTTAAATTGTTCTGGTTTCTATAAAAATCTGTTTTTCCCAATTTTTTGATTTTGATTTTCCCCAAATAAAGGGGGAAATTCTTCATCGAATTTGGCCTCTTTAATTGGGAATTCTGCTATCTTTTCCCAACATTTTCCTTCAGTCAGAATTTGATTTATGTCAGGAATATTCCTGACAGATTCACATTGACTATATAATCACTATCTCACAATAAAGATTATTATCTAGCATCTAAATATTTTCCCCCTTGTAACTCTGCTAAAACAGCACAGTTACGACATTGTTAGCACAAGTAGGTTCTCCATCCTACCTTATCTTGAAAAATTACGCCTGTTGCCTGCACACGCCACGGCCAACAAATCCTCAATAGAATTTGTCTGGCCTCCTGCCTGACTGGACTCTGTACACCCCTGGTGCCGAGATACCTGATGGCTTTGTCCTGTACCAGAACACAGTGATCCCACTACCCGCATTCAATGCCATGTCTGCACAGGGCTTCTTTCAGGCTCCCTCCTTGATGCTGCAACCAGCCAACAAAAGCACTATGCCCACCTACGTAGCTCAAAGACTACAGAGCGCCACCTTGGAACCTTTCACCGGGGCCAACAACAACAATGCTGCCACATGGATCCAGTCCGCCCAGAGCAAGCTGGCCCAGATGGAATGCCCATAGCAATTTTGGATTGCAGAAATTTCTATTTGCCTGACCCATGACACTGGCACCTGGTACAATAAGTGGCTCAAAAAACACACCAACAAGAACAGAGACACCTTTAAGCAAGACTTCCTGGCAAGATTTGTGATTAAAGACACCACACTCATGATAATAAGCCAGGTAAAGAACCTAACCCAGACAGGCACTGTGAAGGAACTCACCTGCGCCTACAAGGAACTCCAACTTTGTGCAACAAACAACATGGCCTTTTATACCCCAGTCACACACCTCATGTACTAAAACGCCCTCAAGTCACATGTGATAAAACATGTGAACCTGGACCAGGTGACCAACCTGCAAAGCTTGTACCGTGAAGTGGAGAAAGCGGAACAAACCTCCAATGCACTTCATAAGACACAAACTGGGAAACAAGAAAGACCCAAGGATTCCCATCCAGGCAGGCACTCCACTTGACCACCCCCTGGAGGCAACAGGAATAACGCCAACCACAAAACCACGGGTTCTAATGGACATGGAAATGGAAATAATGACCAGTTGAACTGGACTCATTTCCGTGTTACCGCCACACAAGGCAATCAAGATGAGGGAAAAGCCCAGAGAGAGCACTAAGCAAGCCAAGCTCTTTCCACGCAACTCCTGACTTGCCCAATGATGAGTACCAACCCAAGGACGTGGACCAGTGTCCAATGATCCAAGTGCCCTTGGAAGACCCAGTACTGTACACCATTGCCAGAAATCCCAATAAACTGATGTCCTATCCTTTCCTCATTTGCAGTTACACAGGATCAGCACTCCTGGACTTGGACGCAGATTGAACTTTAGTCAACAGCAGCTTTGTGGATAAATTTAAGCTGGCCACTAATCCTTTGCAGATTAAAAACATGTGCCTGGCTGATGAACACCACATTGCCGTGACAAAGGAAACTGCCCCCTTCTCTGTCATGCTTAAGAACCTTCACTCCACCATCCAAGGTCCCGTCATTGACTTTCTAAAGTTTGACATTTTGCTGGGACTAGACTGGTTGCAAAAAAACAATCCTCATGTAGACTGGACAACCTCAGTGTTGACCATCAAGTGTGAAGGTGTCAACCACCAGATCTACCCTGACTCTGTGGACTAACTCCTACGTGATCACATCTTTGTACGCATCACGAAGACCCTGGACAAAAAGGAAAACCTGAAGGCAATTGACTGGGACTCCTGCCAGTACAAGATCATACATTTAAAAGATCACCAGGATACCTCCACACCTCAGGACCGCAAAATTGTGGCCCATCACCCAGAAATCTTCAAGGAAGCGCTACTCAGGCTGCCCCCTGAGAAGCACATTAAGCACTCCATTCAACTCAAGGGGGCTGTACCCAAGGCGCGCCCTATCTACAGGCTGACCCCAAATGAAGACAACACCTTATGCGCCTACCTCAAGGAGGCATTGGAGAAAGGACTTATCTTCCCCTCACAGTTGCCCTTTGGGACTGCTGAATTTTTTGTGGCTAAGAAGGAAGGTACCTTACATCTGGTCACAGCCTACCAAGCCTTAAAAAAGTTATCACAAGAATTGTTACCCACTACCACTGATTGACGACCTCTTTGATGCCTTGGGAGGAGCCACAGTCTTCAAGATTGATCTGACGGCAGGCTACAACCAGATTTGCATCAAAGAGGAAGACATCCCCAAATCAGCCTTCCACACTAAATACGGCTCCTACAAATGTGTGATGCTCAACTTTGGCATGACAAATGCCCCATCCACCTTTGTAACCTTCATGAACAAAGTGTTTGCGCCACACATAGGCAAACACACCCTAGTGTACCTGGACAATATTATTGTCTACAGCCCCTTGGTGAAACAGCACCACAAAGACCTGGAGGAAGTCTTTGCAACCTTGGCACAGCACAAACTGTTGGCCAAGCCCTCCAAATGCCAGTTTTTCTGAGAGAAACTACCCTTCCTGGGACACATAGTCTCAAAGGACGGCATCAAACCCAAAAGTCAAAAGATACAGGACATCTGCAAGATGCCACCACCCAAGGATAAGCCAGAACTCCACACCTTCTTGGGGATGGTGGCTTATGTACGCTGTTTTGTACCTGATTGTGGTGTTTTGACTGCTCCCTTATCCGCCATAACAGGCGTCAAATCCAAGTTTGTGTGGACCCCCCAATGTGACCTCTGCTTTAGACATCTCAAGGAAAAGCTCACAACAGCTCCCATCCTGCAATACCCCAAACATGATGGGGAATACCAAATGGAAACTGACGCCTCAGATGCATCCATTGGGGGAGTACTACAAATCAAAAATAATGAAAGTGACTTCCTGCCTGTAGCTTATGAATCACAAAAATTGACAGATGACAAGTGTCAATAACCTATCCACAACAAAGAACTGTTGGCTATTGTGTGCTGTCTAGTCAAAAAGCGCGGTTGTCTAGAACAGCAGGAAGAATTCACAGCATTAACCAACCAAAAGTTGCTCATCTATTTCAAAACTCAAGTGAATCTGTTGCGCTGCCAAGCCTGCTGGATGGAGCTATTTGAGAGGTTTAACATGCTCATCCAGTACAAACCTGGGGCCGAGCTTGCCATGGCAGATGCCCTATCCCGCCTGTATGTCTGTGCTTCAAGAGGAGAAAATGGGCTCAACCCAGACTGGCCTCTCTTAGTACTACAAACAAAGGACAAAGGTTTCCCACCGGCACAGCCAACATAACAGAAGGAAACAGTCATCAAAAATGAGCACCTATTTGCTGACATATATGGGACCCTACACAGAAAAATGGCTGATGGCAGGACCATTCCCTACATCCCCACACATCAGCAAGTAGACACCATTGTACACTATCACAGAGACCTTGGACATATCAAGAGCCAAAACCTATATACGTTCCTTAAGCATAAGGCCTGATGGCCAACCCTATATTGCAATGTTCAAGAAGTGCTAGAACAATGCAAAGTATGCAAAAAGTTTGCCAAAAGCAAAACCCTGCCAAAGTCAGTACTTACCATCTGCAAACAACTACCTTTTAAAGTATGGGCTCTTGACATTGTTGGCCCCATGCCAGGAAAACACAATGACAAGAAATACATCACCACCGCCATTGACTTTGCTACAAGATGGCCAGTAGCCCAAGCAGTGAAGGCACACATTTTCAATGACGTACAGTGATTTATTGGCAAGGAGATAATCAGCAAGTTTGGAAATCCAGAGCTCCTGATAACCAATGGAAGCAAAGAGTTGACCTCCAAAAACACCAACATATACCTCACAAAGAATGGGGTCAAACACACCATAACAACACCATACCACCCATAAGCCAATGGACGTGTAGAGCGGCTTAATGGTAGCCTTGTACAAGCCTTAGCCAAACTCACCACCAGGAGATCTGAGGACTGGTATAAGCAGCTACCAGCTGCACTACTTGTGTGTCAAACCTGAGTGAACAGATCCACTGGAAAAAGCCTGTTTGAACTGGTATACAGCACACAGCCAAATATCATTCAAGCATTGACAGGAGCAAAACTGAAAGTTCCAAGTGAAGCCCCTCCACGCTCAGACCCTCACTTTGTAAGAGATAACAGCAAACAAACAGTGCAGGAGAATGAACGTCTACAAAAACCTTTGTCCTTGTTGTGAATAACAGCATTCACCATGTTTTGATTTTGCCTTTGTTGGACCATTTCAAAGACAAATCTCTTGCTTTTGCTTTTGACTCTTGAAATGAACTGGCTTCTACTTCAGGAAATATGATTGTTTGGTTTCCTGACTCTGCGCAAATCAATTGCCCCACTCATGCTTGTGGCGAGTGATCCTATCATCCTGGTAGTGTTTTGTGGTATTCATAACCACCATATATTCCATTACATATTCACCAATAAAACTTAAGTTCTATCACATTTTTGTCTTTGTGTCTTCTGTACTTCTGCGCCTCTCTCTAGCCACGCCTAGTAGAGATTATTCATCCAGGGCCGCAAGGTAAACGCTATTGCCTTCCCTGTCATCTAACCAAGACTTAGTACAAATCCAATCCTAAGGTTAGGATTCCCTGTTGTGTGTCTGTGCTGCGCCTCAGAACACAACAAAAATGGTGCTCACTACAGGGGCTGTAAGCCCCTTGGTTACCCCTTTCACATCTACGTTTTCAGGTCCCTTGCCTCCGCCTATTTGGGAGTCAACTTTGCCTGAAATTACCAGCCCTTCTATTGAGAAAGACATTGCCAACCCGCCTATTGTCCCTACTGTATTGAACCTTGGGAATGGTCCCTGCTTAGTTGCTTTTCCTATGGGTACTCCTGACTTGGAACAAGTCATGGCAGTAGCCTTTGGGATAGCTCAGGACGGGGCCATCCCCCGCATTCAGTTACAGTTTACCCGTGCCAAATACTATGAGTTAATTGTGGCCCCTCAGTTTCCACAACACCTCCTCTCAGCGGCTGGCTCTGCTGATCACCTGCTGTCATCCTTTGTACATCCTGTCTTGCCCACCACCAGATGGTGTTGGGACTCCACATTCAAGAAATCTTGTCTCTACAAGCAGCTGTTACCCATCATTGGGACCAGTTTGCCGCCTACCAACAACAGGTTCATTCCCTGCTCTCCCTGATATCTGATAATCAGTGTGATTTGGTCACCTCTCAAACACGTCTAGTCAATTCCATTGAGCAAATGTGCCAGTCCATCCCTGAGTATGTTAGGGAGCGGCTACATGAGTTTCACCAGTTAGAACAACCCTGGCGCACTCAAGTAGAATCCACCCTAAACACTTATCTCTATAATTTTGAGCGCCTAGTGCAACAGCTCAGAATTCAGTGTTTATTCCTTTGAGCAATTGCAACAGGTAGCTGACCTTGCAGCCCAAGGTCTAAATGAGCTCAGTGCGGAATTCAATCAAGAGAGAGCTACCACTGCTGCTGCTATTGCCAAACTTCAGAATCAGGTGAATGAGCTGTCCTCTCCCAAACCTGATGTTCTGCCTTCTCCTCCTGCTGATGATCTGGTGGACAGAGAGCAGAAAATCTGGGAATCCATCTGGGAATTATGTGCTTCCACTCTTAGCCAAGGACGTCCTACTGAAATGCCTCAACCTGATCCCCAGGTTCTTGCGCTGACTGCTCAGGTTGCTGAACTACAGCAAGAAGTCACTGCTTTACGTGAGGTAGTAACAGCTGCGGCAGTCCACTTGGGGTTAACAAGGAGGATGGCTGTTGTCCTGGTTTGGCGGGGGCTCCATGAATCCACTGTGACAGAGAGTTGATTGCCCTAGCTAATGAGGTGGATCATTTGAAACAAAACCAGACTGAGTTGGACAGGGACATACAGGAGATGAGTGAGTTGATCAATTTGGTAAACAACAGATTTGCCCCTTGCCTATCAGTGGGTCCATCCCTTACTTTGCAACTGGCTGAACTCTCCACAGTTGTCACTACTCAAGGACAACGCCTAGATGTTACTGAACAACAGACTGCTCTAGCCAACACTACAGGTGCCAGAACCACCAAGACTCGGACAACCCTTGAAGAAAGTGTTCAACAACTATGGGCTAGACAACCCCCCTCCAAATCTGAAGCTGAGTTCTCCCTGCACATAAATGTACTTGATAGCAACAATGGTGGTCCAACTCCCAAGGCACACTTTAAGCCTACGTTTAAGCAAGTCTTTGATCCTAAAACCTCGACTTTTGCAGCCTTTTTAACATTTATGAGACTGCTATGAGACAAGCATCAGATGAAGTTAAGAAAGAACATATTCTGACTTGCCTACACCCGACCTGTCAAGAGGTAGTTGTACCAGAGCTGCCCTCCATTGAGACCTGGGAAGACATGAAACAGCTCCTGATTGAAAAGTTTGGTGGTGATCTTAGCCTGGAGGTGAAAAAGGATGCTTTCATGCACATATCCTTCAAGCCCAAGGAGAAATTAGCTAAATTTGCAGACAGATTTTACATGGAGGGACAACAGTTAATAGCAAGCAGACAATTGATGGTGCATGAAGCATATATGGCCTGCGCCCAGGCCCTCAAGGTGAATCAACTCCTATGCCTCCATTTCAAGGCCCACAAGGCTATGCTGTCCTCCATGAAAAGTATAAAGACACTGCTACAAGACATGCATCTTACCCATTCTGGGGCAGTCATTTGGGAGAGTTTTGCCGCTTCCAACTCTGGCCCTCTTCTTGCGGCCCTTGTATCCTCACTATGAACTCCCAAAATCCTCCTTGACGTCAAGGTTGCCACAACTGTGGTCAGATAGACCACCACTCTTGCGTCTGCACCAATCTGCTGGTTGAAGGAGCTGATCCCAAGGATCATTTGGAAAAAGAACAGTCAACCTAGAGGCGGAGACGCTCTTGGTTGACAATTCTTCCCAGTCTCCTCCTACACCCCCGCCTGCTACTGACTCTGAGCCTGTTGATGATGAAGCTCCTCCTATCCTCCTCCTGTTCCATGACATTTCTGACAATTCTGATGTGGATGAATCTGATGTTGAAGACCATGATGCATACGGGTATTCTGTTCTTGCCGTCCCTGAGACTATTGCTGTTCCCTACAAGCTACAATCTGGGAAGACTACAACTACCAATAAGTCCTTGTCTGAGGCCAAAGCAGTTGTCTCCTGCCCCTATCTTACTCAGGAAAAACGGTCCCCTGTATTAATGGAATCATCAGAGGAAGCCGCTGAAGTTGCAGACGCTGTTTTCAAGAATGTATCTGTCTCACTCCCCCTCCAAACTGTATATAAGGAGTTTCTGGGACTACAATGCATGATTGAGAAATGGGACAAGGAACTAGATGAGGCACAGGATATCTTGGTTGTTCTGCTACCCTTTGGACGCACCAT
Organism: Entomophthora muscae; assembly: GCA_014839935.2. Classification (NCBI taxonomy): domain Eukaryota; kingdom Fungi; phylum Entomophthoromycota; class Entomophthoromycetes; order Entomophthorales; family Entomophthoraceae; genus Entomophthora; species Entomophthora muscae. Next base: position 77,279 of record QTSX02001623.1, read on the forward strand.
CACCCAAGTAGAGATATCTATCCAGAAGGTCAAGATCAAAGCCGTCCTGGACACTGGTTCTCCTGTCAATGTTGTTTCTTCTAAATTGGTGAAGAAACTTAATATGGCCCCTGATCTCAACTACCATCAATCCTATGGCACCGCTGGTCTCTCCATGACTCACACCATTGGTGCGTACTCTACCTTTCCAATGCAATTTGGTAAACTCCTGTTGGCTGCGCCGGCAGTGTTCTAGAAAATGAGAGCTATGACCTTTTGGTTGGTACCCAGTTCCTTCAGGAATATAATGGGATCATCAACCTAAAGGATGGTTATCTTTCTATCCTAGGGTACAAAGTCCCTCTGATCTTTAAAGAGCCAATCAAAGTTCCTGGTAAACGTTTGAAGACATGTACTCTGGAGTACCCCACTGGAGTTTTCACTCTAAAATACCAAACCCATTCCACCAACATGAAGTGTCCTCCCATGGCTTGTCCTGCAACTGAAGGAATCCCTCTCATGGCTACATCTGCTGTCACCATCCCCCCAGGCTCTCAGGCTATCCTGGACTTCCAGATATCATATGAACTACCTGAACGGACTCTTCTTAGAGCTGTACTCCCCTCCTTTGCTGGGGCGTAACAAGTCTTACCTTTGTCCTGGAATTCTAGACGTTTTCCACAAGGATTCCGTTCAATTACTAGTTGCCAACCTTACTGTACTTCCTATGACAGTATCCAGAGGACAGGTTGTTGGTAACAGAAAGTTGTTACATGCTCCTGAAGTCTTGTCTCTTCACCTCTTTGGAACATTTCAAGACTTTAACCTACCCAAAGATGAGCCTCAAGTCCTATCTCTGTTCACTGCCCAAGACTTCCCTCAGTTGTCCCCGGTTCAACAGAAAGAGGTACTTGATTTACTAGACCAGTTCTCAGACATCTTTGCTAAAGATAGTACTGATTATGGGCTAGCTAAATGTGTGATTCATCAGATTGACACAGGAGATGCTTCCCCCTATTGTGCCAAGCCATACCGCTGCAGATAAGTGGAAGATGCGCAGGTTTCTAAGGAGCTCAAACAACTTCTAGACTCTAGACTGCTTGCTCCTTCCCAAAGCCCATGGGACTCCCCCTTGCTCATACTGAAGAAGAAGGATAGAGTTCATCATATTTTAATGGACTACTGACGCTTGAATTCCTTAACCAAAAAGATTCCTACCCCTTACCACGCATTGATGACGCCCTTTGACGCTTTGGGGGTTCTAAATTTTTCTCTGCCATTGATTTGGCATCTGGCTACTGGCAAGTTGACCTCTCTCCTGAAGACTGTCAGAAGGATGCACTCATCACATCAGAAGGATTGTTTAAACCTACCTGCATGTCAAAAGGGCTCTGTAATGCCCCGGCAACTTTCCAGAGGGCCATGGATTCCATCCTGCATGATTTGAAGTTGTTGTGTGTCTTAGTCTATCTAGATGATATAAAAGTCTTCAGCGCAACGTTCACAGATCACCTAGCCCATCTTAAAGATGTGATCATAAAGATCCAAGAAGCTGGCCTCAAGTTAAAGCCCTCTAAGTGTGCTTTCTTCAAAGAACGCCTTGAATTCCTGGGCCATGAAGTAACCCAAACAGGAATTTGTCCAATGACCAAGAAGGTTGAAGCCATCAACAAAATGCTTCTGCCCACCAATCTCTGAGAAGTACAAGTCTTTCTGGGCATGATGGGTTACTATAGACAATTCATTCCTGATTTTGCTGATACTAGCAAACCCCTGGTCTAACTATTGCGTAATGTCCCTTTAGAATGGACTGCCAGCCAACAGCAAGCATTTGAGACTCGAAAGCAGAAAATCAAAGAAGCACCCATTTTAGTGTACCACAATTATAATAAGGAATTCATCTTGTACACTGATGCTAGTGACCTTGCTATTAGGGCTATCTTGGCTCAGCTTGACAATGAAGGTGTGGACCACCCTGTAGCCTATACTTCCTGTGTGCTGAATAAGCATGAAAAGAATTATAGTGTTACAGAGAAGGAATGCCTTGCTGTGCTGCATGCAGTCAAAAAATTCCGCCACTACGTGTATAGTACCCATCTTACTGTTGTCACTGACCACGCTTTGCTCAAATGGTTACAACAACTTAAGGAGCCTGAAGGATGCTTAGCTAGATGGGCTCTCTGCCTGCAAGGTTATGACTTCACTGTGCTCTATTGCCCCAGGATTCAACATCAGAACACTGACAGGCTATCCCAAATGCACATCCTTGTCCTACATCCTGCTGAGGCAGATTACCTGTAAGAGCTAATTGGCTACCCTTCTTCCTAGGAAATTGAGACAGAAGAGGTTTGACTTGCCTTGATCAAATTGTCTGAAGATACCCTCATATACAACAACCAACTCTTCAAGAAGGTGCGGGGTCAATACCTGCCATACATGCGTCCCAGTCTTTGTCTCTCTTTGGTGTCACAAGCTCATAAAGAAACTGGCCATGGAGGCATAGCCAAGACCTTTGACTGGCTTCAGAAGAATTACTTCTGGGAGAATCTTTGCCTGTTGATCCCAGATATCATAGCTAGTTGCCATGACTGCCAACTTCAGAGGTCCCGAGCTGCTTCCCATGAGTTCAAATTGGTCCCCCCTCAACATGCCTTTCACACTGTCAGCATTGATGCTGTAGGTCCTCTCCCCTGCTCACGCTCCCAATGCCGCTTTATCCTGATTGCCATTGACCACTTCAGCAAGTGGGTAGAAGCTCGCCCTACTAAAGACATCACCGCTAAAACTACTGCTGCCTTCCTGCTACAGGATGTTTTCTATTGCCATGGCTGTCCTCAAGTGCTGTTGTCAGACAACGGAACCAAATTCAATGCCAAACTTGTAGCCTCTGTTGTTGAAGCTCTAGGAACTCATCAGTCTTTCTCTGCCCCTATAATCCTTCCACTAATTGAGCAGTTAAACGTGCCAACTTGACACTGGTTTCTATCCTGAGGAAACTCACCTTATCTGACGCTGCCAATTGGGATCTATACTTACCTGCTGCACTCTTTGCCTATTGTCTGAGAAAGCATTGGGTCACAGGGTACTCCCCCTTTGCCATGTTGATAGGCGTGAAGCCACCACTCTGTTGCTCTTGGGGGTTCCCCTACTCTCCTCTGATAAGGCCATGAGCCCTGACAACCACATTAAAGACTTAGTCAACCGCATCATTGATATACAGGCCACTGCCTACACTTCCGCATATAAGACTAAGATGCTTAAGCTCTCTTCTGACAACGCTGGGCGCTCCCCCTTGCCTGAGTTTGCTGTTGGTGACCATGTCCTATACTATCAACACTGTGTGGGTGGGCGTGCACACAAACTAGACTCCCTGTGGATCAGTCCTTTAGAGGTGACTTTCAAGCAAGGATCTGAGTACACTGTAAAGCTCCAGACAGTGGTTGCCCTTTTGCTTGTGTACACGCCAAGTTCCTCTGCAAGTACCACCCCCAAAGGCCAATCTAGAGGGGGGCAATGTTGTGAATAACAGCATTCACCATGTTTTGATTTTGCCTTTTTTGGGCCATTTTGAAGACAAATCTCTTGCTTTTGCTTTTGACTCTCAAAATGAACTGGCTTCTGCTTCAGGAAATATGATTGTTTGGTTTCCTGACTCTGCAGCAACTCACTTGCCCCACTCATGCTTGTGGCAAGTGATCCTACCGTCCTGGTAGTGTTTTATGGTATTCTCAACCACTATATATTCTATTTCCATATTCACCAATAAAATTAAGTTCTATTCACATTTTTGTCTTTGTGTCTTCTGTACTTTTGCGCCTCTCTCTAGCCAGCCCAAGTAGAGATTATTCTTCCAGAGCCGCAAGGTAAACGCAATTGCCTTCCCTGTCATCTAACCAAGGCTTAGTAAAAATCCAATCCTAAGGTTAGGATTCCCCGTTGTGTGTCTGTGCCGCGCCTCAGAACACAACAGTCCTCATCTGCAATAGCCATAAAGTTGGGGACAAAGTTTGGGTCAGGAATGTTGACAAAAGCAAACTACAACCCAAGAAAGTGGGGCCAGCAATCATTCCAAAGGTAAACAACAATAACACTTACCTTGTGCAAGGGCTTGGAAAACGTAAGCAAGACAAGACCCTACACCATGATTGTCTACAACTATGCAAAGCAAGACAAAAACAACGAGAAACTATCCTGCCTGTCACAAAACAACAATTAGTCCAATACAGCGCCTGGGCTCCTGACAACCTCCCTGACAACCTACCCCCAGAGGAGACCGACCTTCAGTTGGGGGGGGTGTCAAAACTGCAGGCTTGACCCGCCAGCAAGGTTCCAACCAAGCAGGTTTTTGACCTGCAATCTGATTATCCGGTCACTTGAAGCCAGACTAGGAAGTCAACTTTATTAACCAAATCCAACAACATGAACAGATGATGATCCTTTATGGTGGATACCTTGTTTTGGCGCTTGGCTATTTATCAGGATCAAGCCACCCCCTCTTCCATCCAACTGTGTGATCACTAATCATGTTCCTGTTATCCTTGATTCACACTGACTATATAATCACTATCTCACAATAAAGATTATTATCTAGCTTCTAAATATTTTTCCCCTTGTAACTCTGCTAAAACAGCACAGTTACAACAATATCCTTGGTTGCTCTGGCTTTGACTCATTTACTAAAATGGTCTACAGCTACCAAGATGAAACAACATCCAGACTTAGAATGAGGGAGAGGGCCAAAAGCATCAATACTATTAGTGTGTTAGGCATGCTTAAGAGGAATGAGCTTGAACTGATGTTGTGAAGGTTGGGGTCATTGGAGCTGACAAGAATGACAGGAGGCAAGGACATCATAGATTAGGAGGCGTATATTCTCCCAATAAAAGTTCTTGCACAACCAGTCATGAGTCTTTGCTATGCCTTCATGACCAGTGTCAATGTGGGCTTGGAGGATAATGACCACCCTCATGCTGGGACAGACGTAGGGTAGATAAGTGTTGTTGACTTTCTTGAAGAGTTGTCTATCTCAAATCACAGTATCCTTTGATAGGGCTTGCGTTTCCAAACAAATGTCTTCTGGCTCTTTGGTCCAGGAGTCCGGATACCCTATCAACTTGTATAGGCAATTGGCGCCAGCATGGTGGATAGCTAGTATAGGCATCCTCAACAAACCATCAGCATTCTGATGTTGCACACCAAGACGGTGTACTAAAATGAAACTATATCCTTGCAGGTGTAAGGCCCAACAGGCTAGTTGACCTTTGGGCTCCTTTAATTGCTGCAGCCACTTAAGAGATGAGTGGTCTGTAACTACTGTGAAGTGAGTCATGTAAATGTAGTGTCAAAACTGCTTCACAGCATATAGTACAGCCAAGCATTCCTTTTCAGTGATGCTATAGTTCTTCTCATGCTTGTTGAAAACTTGTGAAGAATAGGTCACAGGTTGGTTGACACCTATATCATCAAGCTGGGCTAAGATGGCACCCACAGTTACTCCACTAGCTCAATGTACAAGATGAACTCCTTATTGTAATCAGAGTAGACTAGGATGTGAGCCTCTTTGAGTTTTACTTTCAGCGCTTCAAAGGATTGCTGTTGGCTGTCAGTCCACTCAAAGGATACGTTGCAAAGGAGCTGGACAAGGGGTTTACTTAGTTCAGCAAAATCAGGGATATATTGTCAACAGTAACCCATCATACCAGGAAAGACTTGGACCTCTTGTAATTTGTGTGGGGCTGCATCTTGTTGATATATTCCACCTTATTATTAATAGGGTGTATTCTGGTTTGGGTGACCTCATGACCCAGGAATTCAAGTTGTTCCCTGAAGAAGGAGCATTTAGAGGGTTTGAGTTTTAAGCCGGCCTCCCAAATTTTGATGAAGACAGCTTTTAGGTAGTGCAAATAGTTGGTAAAGATGAAGCTGAATACAATAATATTGTCAGGGTATACAAGGATGCAGAAGAATTTCAGATCTTGTAGGATAGAGTCCATAGCCCTTTGAAATGTAGCTGGGGCGTTGCAGAGTCCTTGGGGCATTTGAGTGGGTTTGTAAAGACCTTCTGAAGTGATGAGTGCAGCCTTATCTCTATCTTCAGGAGACAAGACAACCTTTCAGTATCCTGATACTAGATCCATAGCAGAGAAAGCTTTGATCTCCTAATTTTCTGAGAGCATCATCAATTCTAGGCAAAGGATAAGAATCCTTTTTGGTGAGCAAGTTTAGGCGGCGGTAATTCATCACAATGTAATGGCCTCCATCCTTATTCTTTAGGATTAATAATGGGGAGGCCCAAGGTCTCTGAGAGAAAGCTAGAAGTCCAGCATCTAAGATCTTTTTAAGCTCCTTAGAGACCTAGGCATCTTCTACTCTGCTGCGTCAGTAAGGTTTGGCACAAAAGGGAGGAGCATCACCTGTATCTATCTGGTGGATAACCCCCTTAGCTAGACCATAGTCAGTGGGTCCAGAGAAAAGATATCCTTAAACTGGTCTAGCAGTTCCAGAAAATCTTTTTGTTGAATGGGTGAATTTTGTGGGAAGTCTGTGGCTTTGAACAGGGAGAGAACCTGAGGGTCTCCTTTAGGCAAGTTGAAATCACTAAATGTTTCAAAGGGGTAGAGGGACTCCACTTGCTCTGAATCTAATATATAATCATGCCCAACAAACTGGCCCTTGGTCACCTGCATAGGCAGGGAAGTCAGTTTAGCCAACAACAGCTGCACAGGTTCTTTATGAGTCCGCTCCAAAATACCAGGGCATAACTGAGGCTCTCTAAAGCTTAAGGAATCAGGTGAATATAGCTCCAGAAATGATTTTTCAGGTAGTTTGTAGAATATCTGGAAGTCTATAATCACTTGTGAGCCAGGGGGGATGGTGATAGATTCAGGGGCAAAAGAGGCACACCTTCCTCTGCAGGACAGGAAGAAGGAGGGGAACACATATTGGAAGAATGAGTCCTGTACTTGAGTGAGAAGATACCAGTGGGGTACTCAAGCACACAAGTCTTAAGGCGTTTACCCGGGAGACACGGGGTTCTTCAAAGATGAGAAGGATCTCATACCCTAAGAGCAATAGGTACCCATCTTGAAGGTTCACAATCCCATTGTACTCTCAAAGGAACTGCATACCAACCAGGAGATTGTAGCTTTTTTTTTTCTAGGACAACAGCAGGGGACACAATAAGAAGCTTCCCAAAGCTCATTGGCAGGGCAGAATAGGCACCAATGGATCGGGTTTGGGCCATGTCAGCTGTACCATATGATTGAGTGTAGTTGAGGTTGGGGGCCAGCTTAATCTTCTTTATTAGCTTGGACAATACCACATTGACTGGAGAGTCTGTGTCCAAGATAGCCTTGATTTTAAAATTTTAGATCAATACTTCCACACAGGTAGTATATTTCCCAAAGGGGGGGCAAGACAGCCAGAACGTCCTGAGCAGCCTCCAATTACTTCTCCCATTTGGTCAACATGCATTTTAGGCAGGAATTTCCTTATACACAATCTGCAAGGAGAGAGATACAGTCACATTCTGAAAGAGAGCTTCTGCTAGCTCAGCAGCCTCTTCAGAGGAATCTACTAAGACAGGGGGACAATCAGCCTGAGCCAAGTAAGGACAAGCCACTATGGCCTTAGCTTCACTCAAAGATGGGCAAGTTGTAGTTGTGGTTTTTCCTGAACGCAGCTTGTAAGGGACAGAAACTGTCTCCGAGACTGTCAGCACAGAGTAACCATAACCATCAGACTCATTGCAAACAGAATCTTTGGGTTAAGAATCACTGGAAAGATTGTGGAATAGGTGAAGGATAGTTGGGCCAGTCGAGGGGGAAGATTCCTTGTCAGAAGGGGGATCAGGAGAAGATGGGGGAGATTGGTCAGCAGAGAGTGTCTCTGCCTCTAAGCTGACCTCTTTTTTCCCTCCTGCTCCTTTGGGTTGCAACCCTATACCCAAGGGTTGGTGCAGGTACGTGAGTGGTGTCTTATTTGACCACAGTTATGACATCCTTGTCTCTTAGACTGCCCACTTGAGCCTAGGATCATACTGCGCGGAGTGCAGGAGGTGGTTCCAGCATTGTTGGCCTTATTTTTGCACACCATGATACCTCTATGGGTCAAGTGCATGTCCTGCAAGAGAGTCTTGATACTCTTCATTGAAGCAAGGGAAGCTTTGTGGGCTTTAAAGTGCAGACATAGGAGTTGGTTCACCTTTAAAGCGTTTGAACATGCTGTGTAGGCTTCCCAGGGAGTTAGCTGTCTACTGGTGATCAACTGTTGTCCTTAAATATAGAAACAATCAGCAAATTCAGCCAAGGTTTCTTTGGGGTTGAATGAAATATGCATAAACACATCCTTCTTGACCTCCAAGCTGAGATCTCCTCTGAAATCCTCAATAAGGAGGCGCTTCATGTCCTCCCAAGTGACAATGGAGGGGAGTTTAGGGACCACCACTTCTTGGAATGTGTGATGGAGACAGGTGAGGTTATATTCCTTTTGAGTTCATCAGTAGCCCTACACATTGCAGTCTTGTAAATTGTTAAAAAGGCAGCAATGGTAGAGGTTTTAGGATCAAATATCTGTTTGAAGGTTGGCTTATAGTTGGGGTCAATGGACAAAGAAGTGGATTGGCTGTTGTCACCTGGGTTGAGGACGTTAATATTGGGATTGCCCTCAAACTCAGATTCAGCAGCAGGTTGTCTATCCCAGAGATGTGGAAGGCTTTCCTCTAGGGTATCCAAGGTAGAGCTGTTCTGTCCAATAATATCTCTAGCAGTGGCAGCAACAACTCCAAATTTGACAATCTTAATTTGTTGCACCAATAAGGTACCAGCAATCCTGTTGAGGCAAGTAGTCAGGTAAGTGGTCTGAGCAACCAAGGGGATGACCTGTATATTCATTGTCTTGGTAAAGCGGGAGAGGTTTTGTACCTCCCTTTCCAATGCATCTTGCCTGTCAGCTACATCATTTGTTACTTCTGCATGCTGATCTAGTGCAATGCACAGTTGACCTGGGGTTGGCCTTCCAAACCAGGGCAGCAACCATGATTGTCCTGAGCAGGAGTATTAAAAACTTCAGTTTCCTCTTCACCTTCAGACTCAGAGGACAAATTCTCAGGATTAGAGAGGCGTTGTCTTAAGTACTTAATTTCTCCTTGCAAAGTAGCTACTTGGTCAGTGTGCAAAGCAATGCAAGGATCAAGAATAGGTTTGACTGGAGGTGGGTTTTGAACAGAAGATTAACGTCAAGTGGTAGCCTTGAGCTCGGCAATGGCCTCCCATACCTTGGCTTCAAAGTCAGATGGGGCCTTACCAGGAGGAGCGGAAGGTGTCACCTCAATGGCCGCTACTAAATCATTCACGTAATTTTGTACTTGATACAGAGTGTTGTCTAATGCAGCCTTATCCAGTCCATATTTTTGTTGCAAGTGGTGGTCCCAGGTATTGACATGAGTCCCAACCAGCTCAAGCTGGGAATTAACATGCTCCTGAAATTGGTTGAGAATGGTAACCAGAGTCTCAAAATCCTGACAATGCTTCAGAAGAGTGGCCTCAATTTTACCACGCCACATTTCTTGATGCTCATCCAATCTACACAGTCAATCTTTGATATACCCAGAGAGAAAGGTGCAAAGTGAATTCAGTGACAAGGTTAGGTACTTCTGGGAGGCCAGCAAGTCACGCTGCTTGTCCAAAATACACGCAAAGAGGCTATAAGACCATTCTTGATATGCCATATTCTGAGCATGGTTGTTAGAGACAGCAGTGGCTACAGCATTTAGAAGCTGGTTCTGGAATCCTAATGTAAGTTGATGGTGAACCAGGGCGGATTGGATAAACTTGTTGACTTCATTCCAATAGTCTCCATAGACTCCATCAGCGCAGGGGAGAGACCAAAGTCCAAGAGGAAGAAGTACAGGTCTTCATAAGTGTACCTGGGACAGAGACCAGGGATAGTGTACGTTGTCATAGTGCCAGAGTAGAGTAGGGAGCAGGTGGTAGCATGAGCTTGCTTGTAGTTGAGAGAGAAAGCTGGAAGGGGGCCGCACAGGCCTGGGAGACAGCACTAGTACCATGGGAGTTGAGAGGGCATTGGTGATGTCTTCTTCTAGAGGAGGACTATAAACTTTAGGTTGTTTGGGTACTTCAGAAACAAAGGGAGAAGGACCAGAGAATGTGCGTGGGAAAGGGGTAACCAAGGGGCTTGCAGCCCCTGTAGTGAGCACCATTTTGTTGTGTTTGGCTCCTGGGGACAACATCCAGGAGGACACAGCAGGAAATCTTTATAAAGAAAGATTTGAGGTTTGAAGCTAGCCTTGGGTTAGCCTTCAGGGCAAAATTAAGGGCACATACATTAATTTCCTGGAATAAAAGATGTGAAATTCCTTTTAGCAAAAAGAAAAGGAAAAAGTTTTAAGAATATTAAAGCCATCACAAATGTGGATAAACTTGTCTTTATTAGGAGAAATGATTCTACTTAAATAGTAGGCAGGGTTGATGATCACTCAATAGGAAGACAGAGTGGCTGAGGGGGTCACGTTGGGATGAGATCATACCAGGATCAGTCAAGGGCAGGTACAGTATTCCAAAATGGGTGGATATTAAACCAGACCCATTTGCAGAAGGTGAGGAATTCCCAAAATTGAAAGCAAAACTGACCAAATCTTTGCACATATCATTTTTTGAAGGCTATATTGAAATAGCATTAATGATGCAATTTCCAACAGTCCCCTTCTCCTTGAAAGCAGTGAACATATTGGCGTATTTTTGACAGTAGGCAATGTTGTCAGGGCTGCTCTAATTGTACAGAGAAACCCCAAGTTTTTCCATGAGAATCTCAAACTCTTCACAGCACAATAGCATGTGGAAATTGAGGTCTCAATCCCAAAAGTAGACTCAACCATTGACTGAATATTTTCCAGTTCAAGATGGTAGTTTCAATTGCTCTACTGCCAGATTGCCCACAGGTGTTCCTTGACCAATAGGATCAGTTGGCGCTTGGATTTATATGAGAGTATGACAACCCCTGTTTTCAGGTAGGTTTTATGGAGCCTATGGACATATATTTCCAAGATCCTGACAATGGATGTGGCCTTCTTGTAGTCAGTTGCTTCCTCCATGAGTCTCTTAAAGGTCTTGCAGGTGGCGTCTGGGATGACGTGGTACTTTGGCTTTTTGGCGTTGGGAAACAGCTCCACATTATCAGTCACAACACAGGGCATAGACACCTAACTATAGAATGCAGCAGTTTTTTCAGCACCTTCTGCCTTTTTGCAATTTGGAAATACTGTGGCTGCTTGTCCTCATCTTCCCCTTTGTTATCACTCACATAAGGCTTGTACATGATGTCAAGGACAGGTTTTACATTCTCCATAATGATAGCTGGAACACCATTTTGGCAGTATACAGGCCCATATACAAAGGACACTCTCTCAGTAGTGGTGTCTTTATCATTTTGGTGGTGGTGACCTTGGTGTATTTTCTGGTCAGATTCTGGACCTGGGGGTTAATGCTCTGTACCCTTGTACCCTGTGCTCCTTGAACCAGCTGTGTAAGTGCAAACCAACAAATATTCTCTCCTCTAATGTCTTCTTCTTGAGTAGGCACTTGGGTTGCACTAACTCTGCTCTTTGACATGCGGGGCAACCGCAACTGCGGCGCACAACAGGTCTATTGTTACTCTGTTGTTGGGATGCGTCCATTTTGGTATAAAATTAAATAAAATTAAATCAGAATATCTATATAATTTATTTATTGCAATTTTTATCTGTACATGTATATTAGCATGAAAGCTTGTAGTCACTACTGTTTATTTAAAATTAGATTTTAAATTTCAATATTAATTATTTTTGGTTGTAAATATGCACTGTTAATTGTATGCTTTTATAATTTGATCTTTTTATTAATTCTAATCCCTAAACAGAAAATTAGAACATTTATTTACTTTTAATATTTAGACTGTATGTCTTAATCAGGATGAGCTGGTAACAGTAAAATAGATCCACTGACTCAATTTGATATTTGATATTTTTGTTGTCTGTTTCATTTGAAATTAGGGGTTGTTGTTGGATCAAGTTTTTAACTTTTGTGACTGAGTTCCATGTGTTCATAAAAACAGTGTTGCAACTGAACCAATGATAGTTCAGTATTTTATTGGGGAAGATAACAGTCCAATAGAAAGAACAAGAATAAAAATAATACAATAAGGTTTATTAATTGATATTGTGCCTAATATACTATATGATGAAAGCCACAAGGCCACCAGGGGGTGGCACAGTAGCAGGTTTCATATAAGGTTTGGGACTGTGGAATAACTTGTGCAAGGATCAGTGTGTTGAATTGGCAGCACTCCTAATTAGGAGGTAGTGTCTGTAATTTGAAATTGCAATCAGACTGATCCATGCCATTATACACTTTGTGGGGGACTCATTGATTACCCCATGTTTATTGTGAGATAAATTAGCAGGCAAGGATTTAATCTCAGTTGCAACAATAGTAAACATATTAGCTTTGTTCTATTACTGAAACTCATGTGTTCTAGTGTTTGATACACTCTTTGCTGAATTATTATACATTTTTCTCTGTTTTGCATAGGCTGTTGTGTGACTAGATGTTTTTTCCAAAATAGTGCACATTTGCTGTGGAATTAGCTTATATTTGTACCTAAAAAGTTGGAATTAGCTGTGTGACTAAAACTATGTGTTAAAACTGAATAATATTTGTTTATCTAAACAGATTTGAAAACTACTGTATTTTTCTTAATATTGTTAAGCTGTGCTTTATTGTTTGATATAATAAAGAACTTGGGCAAAAGTCTTAAATAAAGAAGACTTTTGGTTCTGGCTTTAAGCTTGTTTGATTTGAGTATGATTAATAGGTATCTTCCTAGCAAATGAAAGATGAGCGCCAAAGATTCAATGTCAAAATTAATGAGCAAAAACAAGCTTATTTTATTAGAAGAAAATACATTCAAATTTATACCCAAACTTTTTTATCCTAATAGCCAAAATGGAGGTACCCCAAGTGGCAAGAAGCCAGTAGGAATCCAGAAGGCTCAGTGATTAATGTCAACCCATATTTGGGTAAAGAGAACTAAGCAAGACAAAAGCAAAAGCTAAGACTTTTGCATGAGTCATTATTGAAACCACTGTCAGGGAACCAACCCTGATCTTCCAGCTTACTAGCGTTTGGGAACTGGCGGGTTGAAGACTGGGTGATCAGGCCCACCAAAGGATTGGCACTAACTTAATGAGGTAGGACATTGACTTGCCCACCCACAACCACGGATCAGCAGCGGGGACAATAGTATATATTACTCCTGTGAGAGTAATATATACAATTCCAAAAAGCTTGTTGGTATAGTCTAGCAGGAGCTCAGTGGTAGAGGCAGGCATTGGTTTGGGGGTAACAGGTGGTTCCATGTCTAATTGGTAGGCAGGAAGAAAGTTGTATTTATCTCTGAACAGGCAGGGTTTGTTAACATACCAAGGGCCCTTTTGGTTGTATCCAATTAACTCTGTAGTTCTGGCCAAGAGATCCTGGGCTAGTATATTGTTGGCAGTGTAGTCCTTGGACTTGGGCTTTAAGGGGTACTCTGTGAAATAGACAGGACCAAAGGGGACACCTGATGGGTAGTAAATAGCTGGCAGGCTGGCAGGAGGGTCAGATAATTTTTGAGTTAACTGGCAGATGAAAAGAATAAAATACAGCAATAGTTGGGGAAACCAATATCTCATAACCTTTATTTAAAAATGATAATGGGTATTGATCTTGGCCTAGCAGGTACTTATACTGTGCTGTCAGGCTTTGTGAGATTAGGCTGGTTGACCACAAATGATCAGGCTAATCATGCACGCAGATCTTACTCAGTTACACGCCCAGTTATATGCCGTATAATTGCTAGTTTATTATAATAGATGTAACAATTATACGCCGTATTATCATTTGGGTATCACTACATCAAGTTCAGTTAGTATACACTGTGTAATTGGTAGTTTATTATAATTGATGTAACAATTATACGCTGTATTATCACTGATTGTCCCAATGTGAAACAATTATGCGCCGTATATTGCTTGCTATATTATAATTGATGTACTTATTATACGCCACATAAACGTTAGCCAATATAGTGTTTTTCATTGATTACACAGCGTGTAATCACAAAATCATCAATTGTATATCACCTACCCTACCCTACTGGACGTTGTATCAACTCAGCTCAACACAGCCTGATGGACTTATATGTCCATATCAAACAAGTGATATACCAGTGGCTAAGAAATACCAAGTTTGGATCAGTATTACATGGCGTATAATTGGGTTCCTTATCAGTTTGGGTCAGTATTACACGGCAGATAATCCTAAGAGTCACTAATGGATTGAGTCTGCTATTATATGGTGTATAATCTCCAATTTGACTTGTTGCATTAATAAGCAGAAGGTTTATCAACCAGAAAAGGATCACTGATTAAGCCCTGTAAATGGAATACCGGTATTCTACCTTCCAATGTAGGAGGGCTGAACAAGGTCAATTTCTAAGCATCAACTAAATACGGCGTAGTTTCCCAGCGCAATAATAGGCGTGTAAGATACAGCCAATCAATAAATGACAGTAGGCTAGCTCAAGAAGAGTGTAGGCTGTAGCTGAAGTGCCATGGACGCCTGCTAAGGCCAGTAGCATATTACGTGCCAAGGACAGCCAATCAGGATGGGCATAGCCAGCAAAGATAGACCTATTGCAAAGGTAGCCACTGAGAACTGTCTGAAAGGACAAGAACAAGGGTTGTTGCAGTATATATTGATATAGACACCTGAAAAAAAACAAGTTCATAGTTACACCTGGATATATTGCAGCTGCTGGTTAGATTGTACTCCAGTATCAATAAACGTAATTATCTTCTAAGTTCTATTCTATTGTAGTCCGTAGTGCTCTTGCATAGGATTAGGTAGAGTACATTGGCAAGGCTAACATCTATCTGTAGCTTTGAACATATCAGCAATATCACAAGTTGCTCAACATTGGTGCTCACTTGAAGCAAGCCTCTGCCAATGCCCCAGGAAACTTCCCCCGCCTGCCAGGAATTGTCCCTGGCACCGCCTCCTCCTAGCTTTATTGACAAGCATGGGCACAAGATGGAAACGTCTGACAGTGAGTGTGCTCCTGTCTTCTCTGTGAGCAATCCTGTGGTTGTTCACCCCCCCCCCCCGCAACTGTCCCTTTGGTTGTGGCTCCATTGCCCTCTGTTCCCAAGGGTCCCGCCTTGGTTGGCTCATACAATTGCACGCAGATTGTTGAGCTGGCCAAAACCTTGCTTTGGGGATTCCGCCTCTGTCCCTCAGATCGCCCAGACCAAAATCTGAGCCTTTTCTTTCACTACCAGGACCAGGAGTCCTGCTGGCAGCTTTACTGGCTTTACCGCAGCACTTTGTTCCAAACTCTCCAGGAGCGCCTTGGTAGTGGTGACACACTGTGTAATACCTCACTGGCTTTGTCCAGCCTTAAGTAAAACAGCTCCAACTTGTTGCCGCCTGTCAGAACCTTGAACTTTCCTCCCTTGGTGGCGCCCTCCTCTCCTGCTGCCGCAACTGGGCTGAACAATGGGCCACAGCCAACGCCTCCTTTTTGGGGATGTGTGCCGTGGTCCTAGCTAATCAGTCCATGGGGGGAATGCACATGCTTGGATTGATGAACTGATCAACATACTGAACACAAAATTCAGGATCATGATCTATAAAGCAATGGATGCACGCGGAGCCTCTCTAGCATGGCTGCAAGACGTCCACAAGCTCTGTGCCAAGTTGGACAAATTTGGCGTTAGAATGGCAGACAACATGACCACGTTGGACCAAAATGTTATTGCCCTAGACAGAGAAGTAGAGCAGTTGGGCTCGCATCTCCACCAATTCAAAAAGTACTTTCTGGACAATTTCCAGAGTCTGAAAACTAGAGTTGACAACCAAACAAAGGCGTCCCAATCATCTACACCAAAGCCGCTACCCTGCCCATACAGTGCAAAGATTTGTACACTTGAGAGCAGAATAGCGACACTAGAGAGCGCAATCCAAGGATATGAAGAGGAGTTTACCAGAGCTCATGAGACTATCATGGCACTACAAACGGAACAGCTGACACTGAGGGACGCTATCTCACGTCTTTCAAAAACAACTGCAACCATAGAGTCTGAGCTCTGTTAGAACAACTGGCAGATGGTAAATGACAAAGTCCATGATTGCCTGGCCAGGATGGAAGCCCAGATGCAGCTACTGGCAAAAAAAGGCTGCAACTGCATCTCAAGCAGCCATTGGACTTCATCTTCAACAGGTACGGATCACTATGAAGATGCTGCCAATACCTCCAAGGAGAAAGGGGAATCACCAAACAGGGGGATTCCCGAGGTCTTCACAACCATTCCTTCAAGAGAACCCTTCACGTCAAAGGCTACGCCTAGGGCCAGGCGTAGCTATACGGCAGATAGGCAATCAACTGCCTCCCCCCGCCAACATCCTGAGACTACAGTTGTAATTGATTGGTTCAAGCCTCTGAACCTCCCCAAGTTCAACAATCAGGGTAACATACATTCCTTCTTGAGACTGTTTGAGATGGCCATGAGAGGTGCAAGCAACCACCAAAAGGCAACCACACTCATCACCATACTGGATGCAACCAGCGTCAATCTAGTGATGCCACGCCTACCCGCAACTGACTGGATGTATCAAGAGGCTAGACAGGCAGTGCTGGAAGAGTTTGGTGGTGAGGACATCCTCTTCACCAGGAAATCTGAGTTTGGCACAATAAAGTTCTCCCCTGGTAAAACTCTGCAGGAATTTGCAGAACAATTCTATCACAATGTGCTGGTGCTTCTTAGCTCAGGTACAGTCTCCACCTTCAATATCCTTGCTGCAATGAAGCAAGCCACTCACCTGTACAAAGAGCTCCATAGAGCAATGGCCCCCCCCTACGCCAAAAGCAAAGATGTGTTGGAAATTGTTGACTGCCTCCAAAGCCATGCCAAGACGTTTGGTCCTCCCAATTGCCCCAAGTCCAAACAACCTAATCCAGCCTACAAGAAACCACACTTTCAGAAGGAGGACTCCACTAAGACCTCCGCACATCCTCCTGACGTGAAGGGCCCCTACTGCATTGCCTGCAACACTGCCGGGCACTGGAAATCAAAGTGCCCATCCAACGCCAAGAAGGTGCACGTGGTACAAGCCCACCCCGCTGGCACAAGTGAAGGAAAAGCAAAGGCGGAGTAGAAGAGGGAAATTCTACCTCCGCCAAATCCCTCAACATTCCCATTGAACCTGGCCCCAAAGACCAATATCCCAAAGGGCTGCATGAAGACGCAATCCACATGGTTGTAGCCAACAACCTCTATGCTATGACAACACGGTCCCAAATTAAAGTCAAGCAAGAAGAGGCCACCCTGGATGAAGTCTCAAAGCCATTTGCAGCCCAGCTACAGGACACCACGGAAAATTGTCGCTCACCATGTTCCAATGATACCCCAAACCTAAAGTCAATCCAAGTAGCTTTCCTGCTGGAGGAGCTTAAGTCCGCATACCCCAATGTCTGCAAGAGTTTGCTCCAAACCTTGGAGAGTGACAAGGAGAATAGGATACACACATTAAAATGCCTTGATGACTCTTATATTGATTGTACCTTCATTGATATATTGGTTAACAAACATTGCATTCAAGACATAGTAGATAGTGGTGCTCCGTTTAACATCATTGCTACCAAGATGGTGAAGAAATTGGGTATAGCCCCGGATGTTGATTACAGATCACCCTTTGGTACAACTGGCAAGGAACCCACGTACTCTGTGGGAGCATACAGCGCACTACCTATACAATTTGGCTCCATTGCAGTATCTGCTCCAGCAGTTGTACTGCCAAACAACACCTATGATTTCCTAATAGGCACCTCCTTCTTGGTAAAATATGGAGCCATGACACACTGGGGTCTTGCCACCTTTGAAATCCTCGGGCAGACCCTACCCTTGTTCTTCAGCAAGGAAGGTCAGGACACCGCGCCCAAGCCCTGCAAATTTGTCAACCTGGCCTATGCCAACGGAATCAACCCTGTAGAATACAAACTTGTTGGGAAACATAGGCGTAAACCTCCTACAAAGATTCTGGAACATAAGGGTGTTCCGCTGAGGACCAGGTCTGCTTTTTCCCTGGAGCCTGGACATCAGAAGATTGCGGAGACTGGGTTGTCTGTGGTTGTCCCTGAAGGGCTATATGGAGAAGTTGTTGAACCCTGGGGCTGTTCTCGCTTCAAACCGTGCATTGCTCCAGGCATTGTTACCCCTGGCCAACAGGAGATATATGTCCTCTTGGCCAACCTCACAAAGAAGACACTTTCTATCAAGAAAGACCAAGTAGTAGGCTTCTTACACTTCTACCCTACAGAGGAACTATCTGAGGTTAAGGGATTTGGTACATTTGAGGAAATGAGTATACCAGACAAACCTAGACCAGCAGTCCACCTGACTACCCCCTAGCTGACCTTTCCTCCCTTGGTCCTGAGGAGCAAGCTCAGGCATCTTTGCTGTTTGAGAAGTACAGCTTGATCTTTGCAGAAAGCAACCACAATCTGGGTTGTGCTGATGGAGTAACCCACCACATTGATACAGGAACCACTCCTCCAATCTGCATGTTCCCTATACAACAATCCAAAGCTAACAAAGAAGTTGTCTCAGAAGAGGTCAGCAAGCTGCTAAAACGGGGCATGCTGATCTCGTCCAAAAGTCCCTGGGCATCTCCCATTCTGATTGTCAAGAAGAAAGATGGCTCCAACTGAGTTGTCATTGATTATCAACGCCTCAATAAGGTCACCAAGAAGGACTCATACCCCTTACCTCGCATAGACAATGCATTGGACCGCCTCAGGGGTGCCAAATACTTCTCTGCTATGGACCTCATATTGGGATATTGACAGATTGATCTACCTCCCAAAGAACAAGAAAAATGCGCCATCATAACCTCACAGGGATTATTTCAACCAACAAGGATGCCGCAAGGGCTGTGCAACGCCCCTGCAGCCTCCAACAAGCAATGGACACCATCCTAGGTGACCTTAAACTCTCCTGTGTCCTAGTGTACCTGTACAACATCAATGTCTTTTCTAGGACTTTGACAGAACATCTAGCTCATTTGGAAGAGGTCTTCAAGAGGTTAGCTGCTGCCAATCTTAAGATAAAGCCGCGCAAATGCCAGTTCTTCAAAGATCAGCTTGAATACCTGGGCTTTGTTATAGACAGTCACGGCCTACGGCCCCAGCCTGCAAAAATTGAAGCCATATCTAAGATGAAGCGCCCTGAGTCAAAGTGTGACATACAGGTATTCTTGGGTATAGTTGGTTACTATTGATAGTTCATCCCCTGCTTTGCGGCCGTTGGAGAATCTCTCTTCCACCTGCTGAAATCAGGAGACAACTTTGTATGGAGCAAAGAATGTCAAGGAGCCTTTGACAAGCAACCCTGTTCTAATGTACCCAGACTTTGACAGACCATTTGTGATCCATACTGACGCCTTGCTTACCGCAGTTGGGGCTGTACTATCCCAACTTGACAACAAAGGACTCAAACACCCTGTAGCCTATGCCAGTAGGACACTAAACGTCCAAGAACGCAACTATACAGTGACAGAGCGCAAATTCCTGGCAGTCATTTACGCATGCAAACAGTTTTGGGTCTACATTCATGGTGTACGGTTCACAGTGATCACCAATCACGCATCCCTAGCTTGGCTCCAGAGCCTCAAGGAACCAGATGGCCAACTGGCTCAATGGGCATTGAAACTACTGGCCCTGGAATACAAGATCCTTCACCGCCCTGGCAGCAAACACCAGAACGCAGACTGCCTTTCCCGCTTACCCATTGTGGCCCTGGTGAGCTTGTTAGCAGATCAGCTGTACCATAAGATGATGACTGGGAAGTTTAGCAACAAACCTGAGAAAGTACAGCATATTCTACAGGACCTTTGGAAGGATACAACACTACACAATGGTGTACTGTACAAGCTAGTGGATGGTAAGGAACACATATTCCCTCCTCCCTCCGAAAGGACCAGCATTGTTACAGCCGCTCATAAAGCAACGGGTCATGGCGCCTTTTGGAAGACCAAAGAGATCCTGTCTTGCACCTACTTTTGAGAGGCAATGAATTTCAACATTCAGGAGAAAATTGACTGCTGCATTGAGTGCCAAGGGAATAAACCTCTACGCAAAAGCACAACCTACCAAATGGTGCAAACCCATTTTGCTTAGCATACTGTATCAATGGACGTAGTGGGACCACTCCCACGTAGCAGCCCTGGCTTTTGATATGTGATAGTGGCTATAGATCACCTAACTAAGTGGGTGGAAGCCCAGCCTCTAAGGAAAGTTGACGCCCCCTTCACTGCAAAATTTTTCTTGGATGCCATTATACTTTGACATGGCTGTCCCCAGTTCCTGCTCTCATATAACAGAACTAATTTTACGGCCTCCGTAATATTGAGGTTGAACAACCTCATGGGAGTCCGCGGTGTGCTCTCCACTCCCTACCACCCTGAAACCAATGGGATGGTGGAACGTGCCAATGGTACCCTAACCAAGATCCTCCAGAAATTGGCTTCATCACATACATCCTCTTGGGAAACATACTTAGGAGCAGCAGTGTTTGCGTACAATATCTCAGTGCATTCCACCACAGGTGCGTCCCCTTTTCAGCTGATGTATGGTCAACATCCTGCCATTCTGATTGTCCTATACTTGGCCACAGGCAATCCTGGGCAGCTTTCCTACAATCAGTACCTAGGACAACTAGCCAACACCCTCATCAAATTGCAGGCATCTGCTTTTAGCAACACAGCTATCAAAACCCAAGCCAGATTTGATAGAGACTCTGCTAGTAGGGCCCCATTGCCTTCTTTTGAGGTGGGGGAGGGGGTTGCATACTGCAACACTAGAGGAGCAGGTAGATCCCACAAACTAGACAAACTATGGGTAGGTCCTTTTGAGATCATAGAGAAGACCTCACCTGACGCCTACAGCATCAAGGACAAGAATAGTGGACGCATATTCAACCGCATACATGCAAAGTTCCTTTGCCCATTCTGCACCACAAAGGAAGGGCCTAATTAAACACTATCTAGACTTGCCATAAAAATAACATAAGTAATACAGGCACATCATACAATTCATGATAGGGAATATATAAAAGATATAAAAGTATAAAATATAAAAAGATATAAAAACAGAAAAAAATATAAGATATAAAAATAAAATATAAAAGTGCATTGTATGGGAAGAGGACTTAGTCCTACAAATCTTTATTGGTGAGTGTCTTCCTCAGACTCCTCAGGGACATTGTGGGTGGTAGCCTCCACATAGTCACTAAAAGCGTGGGTGGCCACCACCTGGTAGAGGACGACAACGTTTCAGAGCCACATACGCTGCGCTTCAGGGGACAGCCGTTCCCAGTGCATAATGGGTGCACTCAAGGCCAGCTCCCCCCCTGCGAGGCAACCCAGCCCACACTTGATGGGGAAGCACGCTCCCAACACCAGGCACTCCACAATAAACCCTTCAGAGGGATAATCAGCCGGAAGTCCCCATTGGCGGCAAAGCACTTCACATCAATAGAACTCTAGAATGGCCTGCATCTGGGCCAATGAACCCCAAGGAAGCAAAGGCTTTGGCACTAGGAAAAGATTCCTCACCAAAGCCATATAAGGGAGATATTAGGTAGGATCTGCAGTCTCCAGCTTCTCCAAGGTTAGATTGATGGCCGCCGCCAGTCTATTATGCTGGTTATCAGTGCTTTGAAGACCCCACTGACAGGTAGAGTTGGGACTGGGCCCCCAAGCACGGGACCAGACCCACACTATTGCGCGGTTGAAATTGATCACCTGCACATATTTGGCATACAATGCCACATTGGTACAAGGCAGCTCCACTAAGACACCCTCAAGAGGCCAGGCCAGCTTGCAAAGGGCCATGGAACAAACAGCAGGCGGGTGGTACTGCTCAGAGTGGAAAAGACAGGAGTGGATGTCTACCCCCTGGTCACAAGACAGAAAGACAAAAAGCTACTTGCTCAGAAGTTCATAGCCCTGAAAAAGGCTATTAACTTCAAAGTCAGCATGATCCAGGCCGTACGTTAGGACCAAAGATCCCAATAAAGCCAGATCAGGGGTGTAAGGCACTGCAGGGGTGCGGGGAACAACAGCCCTGGCCCGCCAGACCTCCGGGTCCACAGGGGTAGCTTGACTAGCTCTACTAACCACCAAAGGAGGACATTTCCCTTGCTCAGCCTCTTGCTCCAGGATTGGGCTAATCAGACGCTGGAAGGGATTGGTGCCACAGTGGTGGCCAAGGACAACTCTGAGCGAGTGTCATTATCCTGAGCTTGTAACAAACGCCAACTGTAGAATTGGAGATGGTGTGCCTCCTTACTCTGACGGTTGAAATCCTGCCAGCGCTCCTCTGACATGATTGCCAGGAACTCCTGGTACTCTTTAGTACTGAGACAGGAGGTTGTTGTTGAAAAAGCCATGATGCCTGACTCTCTTCTTACCATCCCTATTTATGGTCAAGAGGGGGGAATGTGAGATTAGGCTGGTTGACCACAAATGATCAGGCTAATCATGCACGCAGATCTTACTCAGTTACATGCCCAGTTATACGCCGTATAATTGCTAGTTTATTATAATAGATGTAACAATTATACGCCGTATTATCATTTGGGTATCACTACATCAAGTGCAGTTAGTATATGCCGTGTAATTGGTAGTTTATTATAATTGATGTAACAATTATACGCTGTATTATCACTGATTGTCCCAATGTGAAACAATTATACGCTGTATATTGCTTGCTATATTATAATTGATGTACTTATTATACGCCGCATAAACGTTAGCCAATATAGTGTTTTTCATTGATTACACAGCGTGTAATCACAAAATCATCAATTGTATATCACCTACCCTACCCTACTGGACGTTGTATCAACTCAGCTCAACACAGCCTGATGGACTTATATGTCCATATCAAACAAGTGATATACCAGTGGCTAAGAAATACCAAGTTTGGATCAGTATTACATGGCGTATAATTGGGTTCCTTATCAGTTTGGGTCAGTATTACACGGCAGATAATCCTAAGAGTCACTAATGGATTGAGTCTGCTATTATATGGTGTATAATCTCCAATTTGACTTGTTGCATTAATAAGCAGAAGGTTTATCAACCAGAAAAGGATCACTGATTAAGCCCTGTAAATGGAATACCGGTATTCTACCTTCCAATGTAGGAGGGCTGAACAAGGTCAATTTCTAAGCATCAACTAAATACGGCGTAGTTTCCCAGCGCAATAATAGGCGTGTAAGATACAGCCAATTGATAAATGACAGTAGGCTAGCTCAAGAAGAGTGTAGACTGTAGCTGAAGTGCCATGGACGCCTGCTAAGGCCAGTAGCATATCACGTGCCAAGGACAGCCAATCAGGATGGGCATAGCCAGCAAAGATAGACCTATTGCAAAGGTAGCCACTGAGAACTGTCTGAAAGGACAAGAACAAGGGTTGTTGCAGTATATATTGATATAGACACCTGAAAAAACAAGTTCATAGTTACACCTGGATAGATTGCAGCCGCTGGCTAGATTGTACTCCAGTATCAATAAACATAATTATCTTCTAAGTTCTATTCTATTGTAGTCTGTAGTGCTCTTGCATAGAATCAAGTAGAGTACATTGGCAAGGCTAACATCTATCTGTATATTTGAAGATATCAGCAATATCACAAGTTGCTCAACAGGCTTCATTTTCTGATAAGGTTTCTTGAGCTCAGGCAGGTTGGTATTGGGGGTCTTAGATGGCAGTGTGCGGCTTAGCACTGGTGAGTTGCCACTGGACGCTTTGGGATGAGAAGACTTTGAATCCTTCTGTTTTTGATTTGGGTATTGGGTGCCTCTTCAGGTTCAGTGCCTCTTTCTGGGCTTTGGGGGAGTTTGGAATAACTCTCATTGAGAAACTTGTGTATTTCACCGGGAAAACTGCCAGTGTCAGGCATTGGCACCTCAGGGAAATTCTTGGCGTCTTGCACTGGCGGTTTGCTTGCAGAATCCTGCATGAAAGTTAAAGGTTTGGGTCCTGGCAGGCTAACAACAACTTTATCAATCATTAGTGGATTATTGGGTTTCCATCCTATGGATCTGGCGGTCTGCAAAGGGTTTTGTCCAGGGTTTGACTCTGGTTTCATATTTTGGGATTCAGGAGCATCCAAATTGTCATTCACAACAACCATCATTTAATAGGCCAATTATAAATCCTAGTGAATTAAAACTCATGACAGCTATGGATGTATTGGATTAATACTATATGAACATCTTATGATAATATACAAAAGGATTTGATTTAGAGTTGATATAAGCTTATTTTTGTACATGATAAGTGATGTAAGATGAGATGGTGCTAACACACCCTACACCAAGGGATTTGATATTTAAATAAAGTTATTGGAATAAGTATTAAATGATTTGTGTCATAATTGACAATTTTCTCCTCCTTGAAACCTGGGGCCCAGGCCAGGATTTGAACCCTGACCCTGAATTCCCCCGGGCTGCCAGCCCTAAGGACTGACGGACCTGCCACTTGCATTTTCCTGAGACCAAGCCCCCTCAAGCTGAGACCAGGCATGATAAACTAGATGGGAATACCAGACAAACCTTGTAAATAGAAGTACAACCCAAAATATCAAATACATTGTCTAATGGAGGCTGTTGGGAATTTTAACTAAACAATGATGCTAATTATAACGGAGCTCACAGATTGGGATTGCTACAACCAAATCCATAAATTAGCAGTACAAAATAAAATGATGCTAATTATGACAGAGCTTGCAGATACAAATTGCAGCTACCAAATAGAATATATTGATAGTATAAATCATATAAATATCAAATCAGCAGTAGCCTGCTGGCTTGGACCTTAAATCAGCCAACAATAAGAGCTGCCACAGCATTTAAGTGATACATGATTTGCCGCCGCGCCACTTTAAAAATACACAAGCGCCATGGTGCCGCCTGGTTTTGGGTTAGGCACCAAAGCACCAAACTACTTTTATGTCAAGCGCCAACTGAAAATTATTACAAGCACCGCACCGCTGCCTGGCAAATATTGCAGGTGCTGCTTTACTTTTACATCAAGCGCCAAGGCGCTGGGTTTGATTTCTCATAATTGCAAATTCCCATATTTATCACATTAATAAGCACTATGCCTGGAGTACGCCAGAGAAGTAGGAAGTGATCCTAAAGTACTAAATTATTCCATGCCAGCAAGGATCACCTGTGCTGGGTGAAGATGAAAATATTCTATTGGTTGACGTGCAATAAGCGCCAAACCTAGATTAATAATTACCCAAATTAGGGGTGTGCTAGAATGTCCTAGAAGACATTTCTAGAAGCCCAGAGATTACCCTTGTAGAAGGTATAAAAAGAATTAGTCATTTACAATAAAATCATCTTTGAACCATCTTTATTTTACTCTTAATCTGGTTGACCTTTATCCTAATCCTTAAGTGCTTCTGCACAATCAGAAGCAATTGCCAGGTAATAATCATGGTTCTGTTCAATCCTGACTCTTCTGATACATTAATACTCATATCCTCACATATTACTGTATTCAAGCAAATGTCCTGTGACCTATAATATCAAATAATTGTAGCACTGTAATGCAAAAAGCGCAACAGAGGCAAAGAAATCCCTACCATTAGCTTTGTGAGTTTGTAGTCTACACTAGTGGCCAATCAAGAGCCATCATCAGAAGAAAACGCGGGCCAGAAGCCTGCTCCCTTGACCATACCTCAAGAACAGAAGAATTGAGTGAAATATTCTGAAGCTTTGACCAATAATCAAGCACCCAGAAGCAGAGCCATTTTGCTGCTTCCAAACCCAGGCGTCCTGGCCACCCAATCTCATATTTCCCAACTCTATGATGATCCCCAGTTAGAAAATGTAAATTTTGGTGGTGGGGTACTATATAGATCCATAGACCCTGCACTCAGACTTTATTGTCATTTTTAAATAAAAGTTATGTCATATTGGCTTCCACAGATATTGCCTTATTTTATTTTTGCCATCTATCAATTCAGCACAAGACCATCCAGCCCTCCCGCCTGCAGTTTCTTGTCTACCAGGTGTTCCCTTTGTCCCTGTTCATTTCACAGAGAATTCTTTAAAGCGTGAGTATAAAGACTATACCCCAGAAAAGGTCCTTGAACTATATCCCTTGGTCCATATAAAATCTGCAGTTAGATACAACTGACAAGGTCCCTGGATCATATCCAAGCCCAAACTGTTTAAGGGCAAGT
Organism: Entomophthora muscae; assembly: GCA_014839935.2. Lineage (NCBI taxonomy): Eukaryota > Fungi > Entomophthoromycota > Entomophthoromycetes > Entomophthorales > Entomophthoraceae > Entomophthora > Entomophthora muscae. The sequence continues at coordinate 103,614 of QTSX02001623.1, forward strand.
TTAACTTCTTGCCTGCCTACAGAATTGATATGAAACCACCTTTAAACTCCAATCTAATGCCCACATCCTCACCCAACCTCCCAACTGATCACATGATCAAGTTTCTTTAGATTGTGTACTTTACCCTCACTGGGGTGATTGACACAATAATCCTGGCTGCTGGCCCATGGTCCTGGGTAGGGAAGTCCATGTCCTACTTTATAAAGTTAGCCTCAATCTTGTGGTGGGCCCTGCCTGCTAAACCTGCAGCTTGCGTGTTCCCTGAAAACAACAGGCCAGCTGCCCAAGGTTGGATCCCTGACAATCTGACTCAAAAGGGCAAAATTGAGAACCCATATTTTTGAGATGTTGTAGCATAAAATTATAAGTGAATTTGAACTATTTTAATATTTATTTTATTTTTTAGTGACTCAAATGCCCTAACACAAAAAAATGACATCATAAAATAAATTTGAGATGGTGTTTTTAAGATGGTGTGTTGTACCTTCATGAAGTTGAGCACATTACAAAAACATGTATTTTAAATAGACTAAATAGTCTTTTAAAAGCAGCAATTTTTTTCTCAAAATACAGTAACCTTCTTAAGTAATGGGTCAACAGCCTTTTTTAAGATAATGTAAGACTTTAAAAATTTAAAATTAGTAAAATTAGCATATAAAAGATGCACCACAAAATTCTACACAAGGATTTAAAAAATATGCAAAAATAAATAAAAGTGAAACAAAATTAAAACAAATTGAAAATGTACATACTTATTGTCATATTTAGATAACTTACTGTATTAAATATCTCAGTTAATTAGTACTTTATTGGTCCCCCTTTGGCTTTAAAAACTGCAGAAAGCCTTCTGGGCACTGATTGGATAATATTTTTGAGAGTTTTCATAGAAATTGCTGCTCATGCTTTTGCCACTCAATATTTGGATCCACTATGACTTTTTTGGAGCCTTCTGGAAAATTAGACTTAATAATATCCTAAAGATGCTCAATAGAATTTAAGTCTGGGGTTCAAAGAGGCCAATAAAAACAAAAAATCTGTTTAGAATCCAAATTTTCCTTAATAATATTGGCCTTGTGAACAGTGGCATTATATTGAATAAATATATAATTGGCTGAATTCTTCAAATTTCTCATAAAGCAGGATAAATTCTAACCAGGGATCTTTCTGTATACAACAGTATCCTCCTTCCTAGTGAGTGTCTGGATCTATCCTCTTTTATTGGCTGAAAATAGTCCTAAAATATGGCATCCATACGCTTATTTTTAACAGTACCTTTTAAACAGCAGGACTTGAGGGATTCACCTGGTTTTCAATAGCAAGTTTTGGGTCTCTGGAATCTACTGAGAAGCACTTTTGTCTCATCAGACCAAATATCCTTTTCCCAGAAAGATATTGGGTGGTTAATATATCAGTGAGCAAAGGCAAATCTTTCAACCATATTTTCTGAAGCAATACAGGAGTTTCTTCTTACAACATGCACATATAGCCCTTGATAATGTAGTATTCTACATACAGTAGTCTCAGAAACTTCAACTTTTAAGGATTTTTTATACATTTTCTTTTTTTTTGCTTGGCTGATAAAAAGCAGTTTTGTAAAACCTTTTAATTATCAGTCAATCATTTCTCTCACTAGTATTTAAGGGCAACCTGGTATTGGAAAATTATCCATTGAGTTGGTTTTTTGGTATCATATAAAAATTTTCTTGGGCAGTTTCAGCACCAATCTTAAGTTTCTTGCTTATTTTTCTACAGTAGGTTTCAAAGCTATTGCACTAAGCAAAAGCAACTCAGATTTAAGCAAAACAACTCAGATGAAAACAAAATCAACTAATATATAAGCAAAATAAACTAAATGAAAAAAATAAATGAACCTAAATCTATTGTTAATCAATATTGTCAAAAGTGCAGGCTTGACCCACCAGCAAGGTTCCAACCAAGCAGGTTTGTAACCCGCAATCTGATTACCCGGCCACTTGAAGCCAGACTAGGAAGTCAACTCAAATTACAAAATCCAACAACATGAACAGATGATGATCCCCTACAGTGGATACCTTGTTTTGGCGCTTGACTCATTACCAGGATCAAGCCACCTTCTCCTGTTATCCATTGCTTAACCATGACTATATAATCACTATCTCATAATAAAGATTATTATCTAGCTTCTAAATATTTTCCCCTTGTAACTCTGCTAAAACAGCACAGTTTCAACAATATAAATTTATTGGCTTTTCATTTTGCTTGCATCTGATTTGGTTTTGTTTACATCTGAGTTGTTTTTGCTTACAGATGAGTTTCTTTGCTTAACACCATAGCTTTGAAAACTACTATATAAGATAATCTTAAAACTTTTTCTAGGATAACTTGACTATTAATATATATAAGTATTGAAATTTTTTAGCCATCTTTTCTGTTCAAAAGCATCTCTAACCTCAATTATATTGTCTAGGTAAGTTTGGGAAAGAGACTCTGCTTCATAAGCATTTTATGGGCATAACTCTTATATAAATTGAAAAGTTATAATAGCATTTATTTAGATCTTGATTTATATTTGTTTTGCTTCTATTTATTTTTGCTTATTTTTAAAGCCTTGTTTAAATTTTGCAGTGATCTTTTCACACTAATTTTACTCATTTTTACTTTGTAAAATCTTGCATTATCTTAAATAATGCTGCTGGACCATTGCTTAAGGAGTGTACTGTAACTAAAAAGTTAATTATATGAGCCATAAATTGTGACAGAAATGGTTTTATAGTAAAAAGCAATATCTATATGGTGGGAAATCACCACCTGAATCCACATATAGTTGATGATTAACCACTAAGAAAGCTTCAAATACCATTTTTTAGAATTTTCAAATGATACACTAGGATTAAGCAGAATGATTAACCCTAACCAAAAGAGCCCAATATAAATAGCCTGGGAGAGAATCAAGGTGTCTTCAGAGTAGAATTCAGAACATTGAGATGTAACAAGTGTCTCTGCTTCAGATAAGGTGGGGAAAACTCCAAGATTCACAGGCATCAGATTAACATTGGGCAGAGGCAACAACAAAGTGCCAACAGTAGGGCCTATTTTCCTGTAATGATTTGGCTAAGAATTTAATTGTAGAGAATATAGCGCAGCAGGCCAACTACAGGATGCACTATAAAATAAAGTTATACCAAGGGATATTTGATTTTATTGAGTAAAAATTTTGGGGGACTCAACTCTTAAGAGTTGAAACAGTGAAACTTATTCAATATATATCAAAATTTGACTAAGCAATACCACCTAGATCCTGGGCTCCTATCCTTCTGCATTGTCAAGTGAGTGACTGGCCCAGTTTTGAAAGAACCCTTGAGTGACTAACTTCTGATGACCCTGCTGATAAATAAGATCATATTGGGTGACTCTCATATTATATTGATTTATCAGTGTTAATTTGCAAGGGGGAATCAAATCCAACTGGTGAACTGGAGCGGCTGTAACCCATTTTCAATCAACTGTTTGATTTAAATCTTTCAAAGCAGTTAATTTGATTAACAGTTTTCCAGCTTTCTGAGCCTTCTTACTTGGGCAAATAATTCTCAGTATTATGAAATCTACCGTGACATTACCCTCTTCTTTAGCCCAGGGTACAATACCACTGTTGGGAAGATGGGACAGGGAGAAGTTCTTATGAGCAGGGGGAGTTTCATTGCCGCCAGAGTAAGCTCAAGATAATCAATGGCAGTAGGATTGTAATTATAGAACTCTTGAATGAGCTCCAGGGGATTGGAACAGTTATAATGTGGAACCCATGAATTTTTGGAATCAGAATACTTTTTCCAGGACACCAAATACTCCAGTTGGAAGTGATTCTCCTGGGAAGCCAAAATACAATTTAACTCATACTCAGGCTTAACTTCCACAAGGATAGGTTAGGAAAAAGACACCTCAGTGCTCTTAAAGGGAGTGAGTAAGCATTTGTGGAAGGTATAGAAATTCTTAAAAGATGGTGGTAAATCTAACCAATACGCGGAAGGACCAATTTGATGTTCAACTTTGAAGGGGCCAACTTGCTTAGGACCTAAATTGCAGCAAGGGACCTTCAACTTCATATTACAAGGATCAACCATGGCTAGATCCTCTGGCCTGTAGTTTGGACCTTTCTGGCGCTTGCAATCTGTGTATTTCTTATAAGTTGTTACGGTAGCAGCAAGAGTAATCTGGAGCTCCTGATGAACCTGCTTCAATGCAGCAGCATGATCAGTTGCAGCTTCCACGTTTCTAACCAGTTGAGGACCCATGTTGGATGAAGGATTGTAACCCACATTGGCATAAAATGGCAAAGCCTGAGTGATGTGTATATAGCATTGTTATATGTGAACTCTGCCATGGGTAGGTTTGAGCACCAGTCATCCTGTTGCGCATTTGTGTAGCAACATAGGTAGACCTCCAAACTTTGGTTTACCCTCTCCATTTGTCTATTAGACTGGGGATGAAAAGCTGTGGAGCGGCACAGTTTGATCCCAAAAATCTCAGTAAAGGCTTCCCAGAACTGAGCAATAAATTGGGGCCCACAATCACTCACTATATCCATTGGGATGCCATGTAGGGAGAAGATTCTGCCCACAAACAACCACCCTGTTTCCACCAACGTAATTGTGAAAGAGCAAGAAAAAATTGTGCCATTTTTGTAAACCAATCTACCACCACCATGGTTGTATTGAACCCTTTGGAGTCTGGAAGTTCTCTGATAAAATCCACCAACACCAACGTCCATAGCCCTGCAGCTGGCTGCAATGGAACCAACAAACCCTTAGTCTTGTTCCTTCTTGCCTTGGACTAAATGCACACCAAAAAATCTCAAATATAATTTGATACCTGCACTGTAAAACCCTTCCAAGAAAACTGCCAGCAGATTAACTCAACTGTTTTATTCTTTCCCAGGTGACCTGCTGTAGGACAAATGTGATATGCCTCTATAATTTCATCCCAAATAGTTCCCTCTAGAACCCATAGGCAACCTTGATGGTACAGGATAGGACCTATCTTGTGATAACCTTGTGGCTGACCTACCAGATGTGGACATGCTAGTTCCAGTAATCTATCATATCCTTTGTACAGGGGCTGTAAAAACTTAACTTTAGAATATTAGTCCAATTCTGCATCCTCTGTTAAGGACATAGTGGCAAGCGTGGTGGGTGGATTCAACACAAAGGGAAACACAGCCTCATCTGGAATCATTGTATGTGTGTTAAAATCAACGTCTATACTAGCATCAAGGAGGCAGGAAGGGTTTCTGATCAACGCATCAGCCAAGTGGTTGTCTACCCCTTTGAGAAAACTCATAACAAAACTTATATTTTGTCAGATCATCATGCCATCTGGATTGACAACCCAAAAAAATCCTGAGTTGACAATAGTACAGGAGAGCCTTATGATTGATTCATACAATGAAGGGATGACGTGCTGACATGAGGTGGTGATGTCAATGCTTCAAAGATTCCATGACCACCAATAAGTCCTTGTCATAGATCATGTAATTGAGTTCATGAGCTTCCATTTTCCGAGAGAAGTTCCACACTGGTCTTTCCATACCGTCACTGGCAGTTTGTAACAACAATCCAGCCACAGCATATTTAGAGGCGTCTGTAGATACCACAAAGGGCAGTTATGGATCCACATGTTGCAGAACTGGGGAGGACAACAGGAGAGCCTTGACTGCTGAGAATGCTTCTGCACACTCAGGCGTCCAGACTAGAGTTGTTTTCCCACTAGCCAAATACAAAGGGGCCGCCACTTCCAATAAATGAGGTGTGAACTTCTTCAAGAAAGTACAGGTATCCAGGAAGCTACAAAGTTGGGATAATGTCACCATAGTAGCATATTCTTGAATTGCTGCTTCCTTATTGGGGGCAATAGTGTGACCATTCTCAAAGATAATAATACCCAGAAGGTAACTTTACGTTTAAAGAATTTATACTTACTTTGCTTGATGATCAAATTAGCCTGGAGGATACATTCCACCACTGCTGATAGATGGGCTTATGAGACTCCTCATCTGGAGAAAACACCAAGATGTTGTCAATATACACAATGTCACCCTCCAGAAGGTCTCCCAAGACTGAATCAATCAACTTCTGGAAATAAGAAGGAGCATTTTTAACCCAAAAGGTATAACACAGAACTGGAAGATGCCTATCTTAGTTCTAAACGCCGTCAACCACTCCATCCTCTCTGAAATTGTAATCTGATTGAACAAATTCAAAAGATCAAGTTTTGAGAACACCTTTGCCTTCTTGACACAACAAGAAATTTGTGCTTCAAGAGGCCAAGGATAGGGATCCAGGATTGTGATGTTGTTTAAGTTCCCATAGTCTACACAAGGTCTTACCAACCCATCTGACTTTTAGACAAACAGCAATGGAGAACAGATAGAAAAAGCTTTCTTAAAGATGTACTCCTTTTCCAACATTTCCTGAATTCACTCCTATAACAATACATCCTTGTGACTGTATTACAGTCACATTGAGCTGTGGTTTCACAAAGAGGTTGAATTGTGATGGATTTCATAGGTTGAAATTCAAAACAATAGGATTGGCCTTGGAGAGACTTTCCAGCGTAGTAATGGATTACCCAGGAATTAATTAGGCTGTACTAATTGAGGGCCAAAATGAATAATCTGGACAATTCAGATTATGAGACTAGGTGTCTCAAACCAACTAATTAACCATGGAGGTTGATTAATACCTAGGGTAAAAAAGAAGAAAAAGACCTGATAGGGATTCAAAACTTGAACTCATTTAATTGAGCAATAAGTTTATGTCAAGCTTAACAAGTACGCCAATTCAAGTTTTTAAGATGGTGGTTTGAGTTAGTGATTATACACCATAGAAATGCTGACTCAATCCATTATCAAATCAAAGGCTATTGTCATAACTGTGCTGTTTTAGCAGAGTTACAAGGGGAAAATATTTAGAGGATATATAATAATCTTTATTGTGAGATAGTGATTATATAGCTATTGTGAATCAATGGATAGAAGGAACATGATTGGTGATCACACGGCTGGATGGAAGAGGGGGGTGGCTTGATCCTGCTAATGAGTCAAGCGCCAAATTGAGGTATCCACTGTGAGGGATCATCATTTGTTCATGTTGATTGATTTGGTAATTTGAGTTGACTTCTGGGTCTGGCTTTGAGTGACCAGGTAATTGGATTGCGGGTCACAAACCTGCTTGGTTGGAACCTTGCTGGCGGGTCAAGCCTGCAGTTTTGACACTATCTGCCATATAATGTATGTTTATTACTATGTGAACTAGTAATTGTACAGCGTATAATAGGATTTATATGGAGTAAAAGTGTTAATAATAGTGATTATACAGTGTGTAATAGGTCTGATTAAGTCACAATGACATGTGGTCTTTGGTGTGAATTAATTAACTGTGAAGGTTAATTAAGTTAATTGATAGGTTCAATTAACAGAAGGAAAACATCTAAATACAGGCAAGGATGCTTGGGTATTTATAATAGAACAGCTGGTTCCCAGTTGGAACACCAATAGCTTGGATATGGAATACGTGATTCCACAGGGTTTTGGCGCCGGAAGCTTGGAATGCTTCAAGTCAAAACAAGATGTTATAACTATGCTGTTTTAGAAGAGTTACAAGGGGAAAAATATTTAGAAGCTAGATAATAATCTTTATTGAGAGATAGTGATTATATAGTCATTGTGAATCAAGGATAACAGGAACATGACTGTGTTGATCACACGGCTGGATAGAAGAGGGGGTGGCTTGATCCTGCTAATGAGTCAAGCGCCAAATGGAGGTATCCACCGTGAGGGATCATCATTTTTTCATGTTGTTGGATTTGGTAATTTGAGTTGACTTCCTAGTCTGGCTTTGAGTGGCCGGGTAACTGGATTGCGGGTCACAAACCCTCTTGTTTGGAACCTTGCTGGCAGATCCAGCCTGATTTTTTGACAAAGACATTTCATTGTAAGAAATATGGTGATTCTGGAATGATTTAGGCATCTTCTCATAGGTTGAGAAGTGTGAAGATCTTTTAGGTAAAGATCTGGATTGGATGACGCTGTTATGTCATAAGCCATGTGATGGAAATCCAGGTGTGATTCCAGAATCAGAGGGGTTTTCAGCCAAATGTACCCCAATTGGTATATAAAGGAAACATGATAATAATTAATAAAAATGATACTTATGTGTGACAATGGTTGCTTTCCTCTCAATATTTTTATGCTTTGTGCTTTTGGCTTTTAACTTAAATAAGACTACCATGGAATGAAATAGATGGTCTACAGCTAAGATTATGGGAAGCAAAAAATGTGGAAGTGATCACCAGATGTCAATAAGCTTAACGCCAAGATTGCTCTTCTGGAATCCAAGCTCATCAAAGCTTACATAAAGGATTCCCTGTAAAACTGTAAAAGAGTCAGACCGGGATAATGAAAAGCAAGCATAAATTTCCTGGATCTGTCACAGTTCTCCTTTAAAGTCAAAGGTTAGATAGGAGAGGCAATACAGATAAGATCAACAGTAACCTTAAAGTCAAAGTTGAACTGAGTGTGCTTGGGAAGAACTTTGCCCCTAGTGGTATCAAAAGCTGTGGACCAGGGTTGAAGGCATGATGGTAAGTATGAACTCACAGGCGTAGGGACTGGGACCAACTGATAAGACTGAGAAGACAGCTCTAACTCCAACATACCTAGCAGTGGAATACAGACAGTAATACTCAAAGAATGATCTATCTGCAACTTGTTTTCTTGCAAGAGAGTTGATACATTATGGTCCTGCCACCAGCCTATCATTAAAATAATAGGGTACATGATGGTAGTACATATGGAGAATCTTGTGGTAAACAATTGGCCCACAACTACAAATGTCACTGGCTTCTTAAGCTGTAAAGAGGGAAACGTTTGACAGTTTCCACCCCTAACCAGCATTCCAGGATGATACTTAAGTTGTAGCAGATCTGCAATCTCAACACTCATTAAGTTCTTGCAAGCGCCTGTATCCAACTGGATTTTAGGCTGGAAGATAGTTTGACTGCTATCTATGCTACCATAAAAAAAGAAGTAAACAGAAGTAGATTTATTTACTGCAAATGAACAAACTCAGCAGGATCTTGTTTCTATTTGGTAGCAAAAAATGCAGCTAAGGAGCAGGATACTCCTGAAAAAATGTTTAAATTATTTCTTGGACAGCTTCAGGAAGGACAGGACAATCACAATCAAAAGGGACCAGAGGAAACCCATTAGCTTCTGTAACCAATAACTTAGCGGTAAGTACATGCTGAAGAATAGCCAACAAACTCTTGGGAGATACTGCAACCACTGCTTCCTCCACATCCGCAGGTTAGTTCAAGATTGCTAACTGCGGCTGGGAAGACACACAGGGAACACTCTCTGGTTTGACTAGTTGAAGCTACCACAGGACGTGCACCAGAAAACCAGGAATTTGAGGCAGGTTTGGCTTTGATTGCCAATGTACCTTGATTGGTAGCAGACAGATTTAAGATCAGAGAAATAATTTGGCTTACCAGAGCCTCAGGTGTGGTTAACAGGGAATCCCAAACTGCCAAGTCCTGCGCAGTCTGGTCAACTGCTAACCACAACACCAAGAGCTTATTGTCTTCAGGAACATCAATTGTGCAACAATAAGCCAAAAACTGAGGAAGGAATGTTGACAGCGGACTAGTACCCTTATGGAAGGTGTACAGCTTACAATAGACTTTGAGCTTCTCAAGAGATACACACAGTATTTAACAGAGGGTGCAGAGATTCAAATAAAGTTAAAACATGTGGATTGCGCTCCACTGCGGACAACAACCATTCACATGCATCCACTAAAACCTTTGTCATTACATGGTAAACTTGGGAATTGTGCTTGAGGGTGGAGCCAGAATATGATGACAGGGCTAACACAAATTCACATGAAATTTTGTTGGTGGGTGGAGCAGGATAATGATCCAAGCGCCAAAATAACATGACACAGTAGAACCAGGAAACAGATGAACCAGTTTTGACCACTGCTACTGGAGAGGGAAACCACAAATCAAAGAACAGCTCAAACTGAAACCTCAAGAAGGAGCTGATACAGATAAACATGATAAACACAAATATCTCATTGGAACAGGAGAAAAGAAACACAATTTTGTGACAAAATGCTTCCAAAATGTCAGACATAGAAGAGTTGAGTAATGCAACAGAAATGGTTGGATATTAAGAAGCTGTCTCTAAGTGGTGGGTAATTACCACCCAAATCCACATGGAGTTAATGATTAACCACCAACGCAGCTTCAAATACCGTTTAGTGAAATTACCAAATGAGATACTAGGGTTAAGCAGAATGATTAATCCTAACCAAAAAGAGCCCAAGATAAATAGCCTGGGAGAGAATCAAGGTGTCTTCAGTGTAGAATTCAGAACATTGAGATGTAACAAGTGTCTCTGCTTCAGATAAGGTGGGGAAAACTCCAAGATTCACAGGCATCAGATTAACATTGGGCAGAGGCAACAACAAAGTGCCAACAGTAGGGCCTATTTTCCTGTAATGATTTGGCTAAGAATTTAATTGTAGATAATATAGCGCAGCAGGCCAACTACAGGATGCACTATAAAATAAAGTTATACCAAGGGATATTTGATTTTATTGAGTAAAAATTTTGGGGGACCCAACTATTAAGAGTTGAAACAGTGAAACTTATTCAATATATATCAAAATTTGACTTAGCAATACCACCTAGATCCTGGGCTCCTATTCCTTCTGCATTGCCAAGTGAGTGACTGGCCCAGTTTTGAAAGAACCCTTGAGTGACTAACTTCTGATGACCCTGCTGATAAATAAGATCGTATTGGGTGACTCTCATATTATATTGATTTATCAGTGTTAATTTTCAAGAGGAATTTAGACTCAACTGGCAAACTGGAGCAGCTATAACCCATTTTCAATCAACCATTTAATTTAAATCTGTTAAATTGGTCAATTTTGTTAAAGATTTTCTGGCTTTTTGAGCCTTCTTACTTGGCTGAATAATTCCTGGCATTATGGAATCTACCATGACAAAAAATAGGGTAATATTATTCATAGCTTTGGGGCTGCTATTAATCTCCCATTCAACTCAGTATATTTGATTCTTAACTTATTAGATTAGATAAAAAAGGTTTTCAGCAAAAAAATGGGTAAAAAAAGACTTCTTTTATTATTTGTATTAGTTCATTTTTTTAAAATTAACAAAAAAAGTTATTTATTTCATTAGTGTTAAAAAATTCAAGAATATTGTTTAAGAAAAATCAGAGAAGTTGATAATCTTAATTGCTCAGAGTGGCATATTGGCTTAACCTAATAAATAACAATCCATAATACTGTAAATTCAGAACCTAAACGTAAAAATGTGGGGTTTGTCAAATTCTTGGTCCAAACTTCAAATCACTTTTGTGGCCAAATAAGCTGAGTGAAAATTAAAATATTAAATAAAATTAACCATTTAATTTGATTTTTTTGGTTTATTTAAATTGGCAGATTTTGAATCTCTTGAGCAGATTACTCAACTAAAAAAGACAACACACAACAAACAAATGCGGGATACATGAATCAGAAATGCAGGATTCTAATGTACAATTTGAGATTTCCTGTATGTCAAACAAATCATAGACATCATGTAAAAATAACAAATCTGAAATTGCGGGATTGTCAAATCCAAGAACCAAGTTTCAAATCATAATTGTGAGGAATTTGAAATAAATTTAATCTATGGGCTTCTTAAACAGGATGCTAAAGGATCTAGAATAGATTTGTGATAATTTTTTTAAGAATCATAGGCATTCTCAAAAATCACCCTATTCCAGTTTAGGACGGCTAAAATTTTGATCATAATATTCACCAACTTAACATACTTAACAATAAAATTGTATAAAATATACACTCCTCTTTTTGAGTTTAAAATTTTAATAAATATTTAATATGTCTTCTTTCAATAACAACCAAGTCAACAAGCTGTTCCCTGGCCTTGAAAAAATCATGCAGGGCTACGCTGGGTCTCTTAACAGTGAAGCCTCTGTCTATGGCCACTCCCAACCCGCAGGCCCCTCTGCAAGCACCACACAGGAGTCTGTTCTTTCTCCTGCAACTTGCAGCATGGCCCTGTTTGCCCATCATGCACAAGAAGCTGCCAACCCAAATCCTGTATCAACAATGGCATCTGGAACCAGTCATTTGAGCCATGAGTCACCCAGAGAGCCCAGAATCCCAAAGCAGCCAATCAGATGACATTGACCAGTTCCCAAGATAGACACATCCCTCCCCCAGCCAATCAGCCTGCAAGACGCAGAATAAAATTGATCACTCCAGAAATTCTCAAAATGGTTGAAAAGCAAGGGATGCTTATATCCCTTGGGGAAATTGTGGCCGTGATGGGGTTTGCAAAGTCCACTGTGGCTGCAACCCTGCAAGCCCACGCCAACTGTGGCCCCCCTACCAAGAAGACCCCAACTGGTGCCTGTTCTTCAACTGAAGGTAAAAAATTCCATCCCCTCATGATGGCTATTATATAGTGTGATCTGCGGATGCCCTTGGTCCAGAGTTTGTCTTCAACTGGGACTCCACAGCATTTTCACCAATAAGAGAACAGTTAATTTTTGGATGCACAGAGTTGTGGTTGGTGCTAGAATCTTGTCCAATCAAGTTTCTCAGTTGCCCAGTTTGGTGAACACTGACTCATATGATTCCAGAATCATCAATTTTATCAAAGGAAGGGCAATGAGGGCCCTTAATGACGTAATTTTTCTGTTGTATGCTAAGATATCTGCAAGTATCCAAGACTTTGGAGAGAAGTGTATCCAGTCTGATGTGTACAAGCACGGCCCAATCTTGTATCATTTTGTTGGGGTTTTATTGGCAGTTTCCCCATTGGGCGTCAATTATTACTTGGAAATATCAAACACTGCAGATGGGTATGCCTACCAGACAGAGCTCAAGGCCATGCTGGAGAAGTGGGCCACAAAAAATGCCGTGCACACAGTTGTACTGAGTGCCAAGATGAAGCAGCAGGAATGGGCAACCCAATAAATCAGGGCTGCAGGGCATACCTGTTAGTCCTACCCCACCAACCACGCCAACATGCATCTTGAAAATATATGTCTCTACAATTTTGGTTCTGCCCTCAGGCGCTTAAAGCCTTCCACCTACAACAAAATATTCACCCAAATTGATAAGGGGTATGAGCTTTTCCCTTCTCTGTCCGTCCAGGACTTATTTGATCTCATCATCTTCTATGCAAGTGATAGTGATAATTCCAGAAAGGACCCCTTCTCCCCCCACGCCAATTCATCTGTTTCACTAAGCCTGCATATGTGACGGAAAACAAATTTTTGCAATTGAAGCAATCAGCTCTTGCTGCCCCTTACCAGTCAACAAACCCTGCCTCCCCAACCCCCCTGTCAAGCCACCTGCCTTCCAACCCTGACTCCCAAGCCACCACCCATCCTTCCCCACTATCTCTGATGCTGCCCCTTTCACAGGCGCAGATGAAGGCAATGCTCTTTCCGCCCATTCCCTCCCTTACTTGTCCTTTGATGAGTAAAATAAAACTTTTCTTTGTGCCAAATTATTAAAATTAATATAGCTCTTTCAATTCATAATTAATAATATTTTCTTTTTACATTATCAACATTTCCCATATGTAAAGAATGTTGTACATTTGATGTGGTACATATAATCATTTCCATGGATATTTTCATCATCATTAATAAATTAAAGACAATAAATGTAAATATTGCATTAAAATATTGCAATTAGACGTCAATTCTTGATATTTTGATATTATGTGCATAACTCAATGCATTTTAGTTTAATAAAATCCATTGTAAACTTGGCCTTTTACATTATAATTTAATGAAATGTACTGTGTTTATATTAGAGTGTCATTAAGGCTTAGTACAAATATTGATACATAGTGCATTTTACAGCATGTATATTTATCTATTGGTAATAATTCTGTAAACTTTTTAGTTGGATTTTACAAGGTAATAATAATGTAATGTGCTAATAAATTACTGTTTATTGTCATTAATTGGCTGATTTTCTTTGCTGTGGCAATTGTGCATTTTCTGATGTTTACACACTAGTATCCAATTGGTTGGTTTCACATCCAATCACACAGGCAATAGGAAATCACACTGCCACCCCAACCACATCTGGTCTTGAGGTGGCAGCTTGATCTCCTATTGCCTGTGTGATTGGATGTGAAATCAACCAATTGGATACTAGTGTGTAAATATCAGAAAATGCACAATTGCCACAGCAAAGAAAATCAGCCAATTAATGACAATAAACAGTAATTTATTAACACATTACATTATTATTACCTTGCAAAATCCAACTAAAAAGTTTACAGAATTATTACTAATATGTAAATTAAAGGCTGTAAAATGCACTATGTATCAATATTTGTACTAAGTTTTAATGGCTCTCTAATATAAACACAGTACATTTCATTAAATTATAATGTAAAAGGCCAAGTTTACAATGGATTTTATTAAACTAAAATGCATTGAGTTATGTACATAATATCAAAATATCAAGAATTGACGTCTAATTGCAATATTTTAATATAATATTTACATTTATTGTCTTTAATTTACTAATGAAGATGAAAAATATTCACACATTGAAGGTAGTACTATAAAAACCAGTTTTTTGATGTAATTCAAAAAAAATGTCAAATAATATAACTTAATAAACAAATTAGAGTCAGCCCTCTAAAAAGATTGTTGAGCTTGAATACAATAAAAGGAAATTGTGTTAAATCAACTGGGAAATGAGGGGAGAGCCTTGGTCCAGCAAAATGAAACCACAAAAAATAGCCTGGGAACAATGGTCAACAAAGAAAACAAAGAAATATTTTTAAATCTTTAAATGGAAATACTCAAGTGGTTAGATTTCAAAAGTGAAAGTTATAAAAATGGCAATTTTAAAAAACCAATAGAAAGAATACTCAAAAAATCAAACTAATTGAAGGAAATTAAATCCCACATGAAATAAACACAAATGAAGAGGAAACTAACCAAATGGAAACAGATGAAAACAAAACTCAGTCAAGAAGCAGGAGTGCTTCAAGAAATACAGAAGCTTTATCAAATGAAAACCAAGAAGAAGCACAAGTAGCAAGAAATATAAGAAAAATTAAGCCTAGGAAAATTAATGAAGAGCAGCCAACACTCATGAAGTTTGCTGATGTGGTGCCTGTGGCTGAAGGGGCTGTAGGGGAAACAATTAGTAAGTCTTTTTATGTTTTACTTATATTTATTTTAGTTATAACAAGGAATGGGGACAAGGTTGCAGAAGTGGCAGCTTTTATGCCAAGTTGATTAACGGGGGTTACCAGTCACTGGTAGCCCCTGTAAAAAAATAAATAAAAACCAAATAAATAAAATAATTAAACAGAATATGAATATGTTTTCAAATATTGAATCTAAAGATAGGGAATATTTACCATCTGTGGGGTGCTTGCTGTGGTTAAGATCAAAGCATACAAAAAACAATCAAATATCAACTTCAAAGAGATGAATATATTTTGCGGGGATGTCAAGCTAAACTTTGATAAATATATATATGAAAGCATTTAAAGATTCCCACTTGCAAACATCAACAAATATGAAAAAAACTTAATAAAAACAGACTTTCAAATAAGAACTGAATATCTAAAAACTGAAATTTTTAATGAAGTATTCAAGGCATTTTCAAATAAAGTCAGGAATGCAGTCCTTGTGAACACATTTAAACCTTTATTTATTTTGTTTGTAGAGGCATGGGGGGCTGATACAAGTTGGGCGCCCCAAGAACCCTCTTCAAATTCAATCAAACTTCCTATATTAATAGATTAGTTCAAATATTCAAAAAACTATGCATGTTCTCGGAAAAATACACCTTGCAAAGAATTCATGTTGCAGTATACCTGGGAATCCTCCTCCACTGCATATTAAAAACCAAAGCCAAAAAGTTGGAGGATGTACCTATTCAAATAGACATATGCCGCTTAGCACTCAAACGCCAGAAGACACCGCGGGGGTATAGGACAGTTGAACATGTCCTGTATGACTCCTTTACATTGGCAACATTGTATGGGTACTACGTGCCCCCTGAAAAAAACCTATTAATTGATTTTCTCACCCAGCTTAATTTTATCAAACATTCAAAAACCACTGGGGTACAGGGCGCCATCCCTCTAGCAATCACATCCAGGGTTGTCCACCACGTACAGAAGAGTATGTGGATCCAATTGGATGCTCTAGCCAAAAATTTGATTTCCAGGGTATAATTCCATGGAATAATTACATTCCCCTTTGCAATTAGTATCCCCTTAATAAATATTTTTCCCTTGCAACTTAAATTTTATTTTTTTAAAAAATTTATTTTTTATTAAATATTTTCACTGGAAATATGTAATATTAAAATTTTAATAGTAAAATTTTAATATCTAAAATTAAATACAAAATTTTAATAATACATATTTCAATTTTAAAATTTTTAATATATAATATTTCAATATTGAATAAATCATGATTAAATAAAAATAGTTAAATTTTGAATATTTAAACTTTAATAGATGAATTTTAAGATTTATAATTATAATTTTACTTTTAATATTTTAATTTTATTTTAAATTTTAGTAGGTAAATTATAATATTAATATATCTAAATATATTACAAGACATTAGTTATAGTTGTGACCACGTCAAATAATAAAAAAATGAGTTAAAAATGTTTTTATTTACTAGCTTGTCAAGTACAGGCTCATTTATTACTGTAAATTCAGAACCTGAACGTAAAAATGCGGGATTGTCAAATCCTTGTTCCAAATTTCAAATCACTTTTGCGGGATAGCCTTTTTTAATTAAATTGAATTCTTTGTATTTTTATTTGAATTATTAAAAAAGCAGGAACTCATAGACACTTTTCAAAGTTTATGTCAAGCTGCACATTTCCAATGGACAAAATGAATTAACTGGAATCATATTTGAAGCGTTCAAATCCATTAACCATTTTCATTAAGTTTACTATGTTTTTTGAAATTGCGGGATTGTCAAATCCAAGAACCAAATTTCAAATCACTTTTGAATGCCACTAGTAAACACAGATATTAATTGCAGGAACTGGAATCCAAATTTAATGTACACTAAGCACACTAGGAAACACCAACTATCAGGAACGCCTTTGCCTCCTTTCCTGACAACATTAACAGAATCTTGGTTGACCCAGGGTCTGAAAGTCTTTCTCCTAATTTGGGGGTTTTCTCAGGTCCTAAAAAGAAATTATTAGCATGTAATATCTGCTCAAAATTACCTTTTTCTTCCTTGGGATCAAGCCAGGAGGCCTGCCCTTTGCCCAACACGGGGATTGAACCTGGTCCTCTGCGCTCATTGTCCTATCACCTAGATAACGTTAATACTTTGAATTCAATCTTACCTTCAAATTTGCTTGGATTTATGGGCTGCAGCCAATCAGATTTTACGCCCGCAGCCGGGCCTTTTGAAACCAATATTAAACCAGGGGACGGTTACAAAGAACAAGAACAAGGCTCCATAGTTGTTTTGAGCAATCAAAACAACAGAGCCTCATTCTGGTGGGTTTCTCAACCACCAGGAGGATCCCCAAGCTGGGACTTCACCAACAGCTGGGTTATCATTTGTTAGATTAAGCCAAGGCACCAGCTTAAGCATTTAAAGACTTTTAACTTCTTTGGTATCATTTAAATTGTAAACTTATGTTTTTTGAACATTAATATAATGCTTAGTTTACTGAATAAAAGTTTAAGGGTGTAAAATATACAAATAATAAAAATAAATCTTATTTCTATTAACTGTATTTTTGCTAAAAATCCTTTTTCTATTTTAATAAGCCAAGAATTAAATATATGAGTTGCATGGGAGAGTAATAGCAGCCCCAAAGCCATAATTGCTATTACCCTATCTTTGGCTCATATAATTAATTTCTTAGTTATTTTTAGAAAAAAAGTTGTTGTATTTAAAAGACTATTTACCTCATGTGAAATATAAGTTTTTGTTATGTGTCCAACTTCATGAACATGTCCTAATAATCCTTTAGTAGTATCAGCTCTCTTTGTTTCTCTGTCATCTGTGCAGAACTTTGCACAATAATTTATTTTGGAGTACTCCTTAACATCCTCAAATGTCAAAGGTGAAACATACAGCTCACCATCTTTCATTAAATATGAAAGTTTAACATAAAGTTGCTTTGACTTCAAGCCAGCTTTTTTTAGGCCTAGATTTTCTATCATAGATGTAAAAAAAGGTTTTTTGGGAAACATCTGAATTATTTACAAGTGACTCGTATAAACCCTTTATTTCTTCCTCTCTCTCAAAAACCATTTTGAGATCATTTATATTTTTTATATACATCTCATTTTTCTTTTGTTTAAATATTTTAGATAATACACCAAAATGACCATCAACAATACTTTTTCCATGACACTCAACAAATCTATTAAACTTAATTGTTCCTTTTATAATTTTAGGTACCTCTTTAAAAAGATAATATAAGAATTCATAAGATCTGAAATGATTACCATTATCAGTCCAAACTTTAATATTTTTAATATTCTTAAATTTATAATTTTTAAGCAGACTTATCAAACACTGACCTGAAAACAAAGAGTCATGAGATAAAATTTCAGATAAAAAGTCATGATACTCATATTTAATTTTCTCATTTTATTTAAAAGCAAATGCAAATCCTAATAAAGAAATAGGTATTTTCTCATAAAAACAATTATTTGTCTCTATAGGACCCCCACCTATTTTAAAGTTTTCTTTATAGTCTATTACTATAACACATGAATTATTATCAAGATTATTTATATCACTAATATATTCTTTATTTTGATGCTTATAAAACTTTTCATGTAGGTCAATAGATTCCAAATTTTCTTTAATAGATTTAGGCAATGGCAACTTCTTTATACTCAAATCCTTTTTCTTCATTTCTGATGATTTTTAAGTTGCAAATGTTACACATATCAGTTTGCTTTTTGCTTTTAATTATATTATTAGGAATAAGCTTATAGAAAGTTGAAAGTGAAATAGAAATATTGTTTTTTATTTTCTTATCTTCATAAATTTCTTTTTTTGTTTTCAATAAGGAGTATTTTATTTTAGTTGAGTATTCACTGAATTCTTTTCGTAATTCTTCATAAATCAATCCAGGGGATTTTTTTAGTGAATTGACTGGTTGGAAATGAATTTTTAATATGTGTTTTAAAATATTTTTATGCTTTCTTTCTTTACTGAATCATTTTTTACTTTTTTATTTTTTGAATTTAATGATGCTTTTTTAGCATTTTTTATTTTTTTAGAATATGAATGCTCATTTTTTGTCATTTTAAATCCACAATCCTAAAGCTCTTTCAGACTGTAGCTTGATGTAACTAATGCTCTTAGGAAAGGAAGGTGCTTGGCAGGGGACTCTGACATCAATTCCTTTAGGTTGTTAAGGAAATCATCTGTCTTGGAATTTTGTACAACAGGTAAGAAGGTACTTTTTCCAAACTTTGTTTTTAATAAGAAATGCTCAACAAAGCTGTTAAGATCACTGCCAGCAGTAAAAAGGAATTCTTGTTTAAGCATAGAGATTCTTTCTCTTATTAGAAGCCCCCAGTGAGAAGAAGGGTGTCATCTGAGGTACAAACTTGATAGGTTCCATAATGACAGTTGTTGAGTTCCTTGGCTTGATTCAGGCAGTTCTTACTTGAAAATAGATGTGCAGTTATCAGAGAGGAATAAAGGTGTGGATTGTAAAGTAAATTTCTGTAAAGTTGAGCTGTTTAAATACCATGTTAGCTGAGCTTTTGCACTACAGGCATAAATCCCCAACTGACCCCCAACTGATCTCCTTAATTTATCAATATCACCCCTGAAGTCTGATATCATTGTTTATTTACCCCTTTTTTATATTCTGGTTAACTGTTGATATCTCAGCAAATAGTACTTTAATCTCACTCAAACTAGTATCATTAGAAAGCCCTTAATATCAGCTTTTGGAATTGTGCTGCAACTTTTATATTTTAATACCAATTTAGTATCTTGAAGTGGCTTTGAATTTAAGCTTATAAAATTATTATTTGAAATAAAATATGCTAATTAACTCTTAAAGTATGATATTTTAATCAGTAAACTAAATTTAAAGTATAAATTATTATTTAGTTTACTTCTAGTAACCAACTCAAAAACCTTTTGTTTAAATAAACTTAAGTTTATTATAACTTTTAACAGTTCTTAAAAAATGAACTTTATATATCTTAAATCTATCAAAACAAAAATGTTATTTTTAATCACATATAAATATTTGCTTGTATAATTAAAGTTGTATCTTATTTTTATAGATACAATTACTAAGATCATTTTTTATTTAGTTTAAATAAATTTCAACCTTTATAAAATTTAATTAAATAAAGCAAGATTTTGATACATTCTTTTTTATGTTTGAATTTTTTATACATATTATCTCTAGCATACAGTATAAAAATATAATTTTATTAAATAGTTGTATAAAGCCATTTTATTAATATTAAATACTTAAGAATTTGAAAAGAAAAACTTTTACTCTCTTATAAGTTCTTATTATATATTTTCTATAAAATCTAACTTAAGAATAAATTACTTATGCTAAATGAGATCACTGAAATTTCAATAAAAGTTTAGTTTTAATTTTAGTTTTAGATTTTTTAACTTTTTACTAGATTTTTTATAAAACAAATCCAAAATTATATAATATTTATTTATTAAATATACAAAAAAGCTCTCTGCCCTCTTTTTAAAAAGAGGGATTCAAAAATTATTATATTTTAAATTAAATATTTTTAAAAAAGCTAAGATTTTAGGCAACAATTTAATTTCCAACAAAAAGCATCATATCAGTTTTATTGTATTTTTATGTTTCTCTTTTTAGAATGATGTCATTTTTTACTAATCAGCTTTTAAGAAAAATGGTATATGAAATAAGATTGTTACTAGCTTTTAATACAGTTTAATTTAGCTGTAAGTAGAAAATGATTAATTTAATATAGGTTTTTATATTATAAGGATTAAATAAGATTTATTTTGATAAAATTGTTATAATTATTTAAATTTATTGATAAGAAAATTAAAACAAAATTTTAAAGTGTTAAGTAGCACAGTTAATAGGAAACAGATAAATCTAACAAATAATGACCCAGCTGGGGAAAGTACTCCTAGCTGTTAGGGGAGTTCTAGTTAGGGTAAAAATTCAAAAATCATTTTTTTAAATTGCATCTTAAGATCCTAAGCTTCTCCTGCCAAGTTTTCCCCTCCTTTTTCACAACTGACTTTTGAAAAACACAAATGGGTCTCCAATGATAGCCTATATAAGGCCCTATCCCCCATTCTATTTACTTGTTCAGTTAATAAAGTCAATTTACCAACCTAATCTATTTTTCTTTTGCCTGCTCTCACATCCTGAAATCAAACACCATGATGCTACCCAAGTCATCCCAATGGGGACCATTTGGGTATAAATGGTTGGATTGGTTGCTCCTTGTTCAGTCCCTTACTGCAAGCCTTTCTTTTGGAACCAGAGCAGATTCTGGTTTGCCTTCTCCTGGTCACTTGGACAAGTTGTGGCGCTGAGTGGTACCAGGCGTATGGTACACTGCCACCCCACTGTCATCAAATCCCCCCATCAAAGAGGAACCAAAGGTCATGGGGTCCAGTCCACCCAGTCCTTCCTTATTTTGCCCCATAGCTTTGGTTTTCCTCCTGGGATATCTTGGAGCTTACTTCCTGTTGGGAAGATTTAACCCTCTTTTGGGTCAATATTGTTTATTTGGGGAATTGTTCCATATGGGGATGGTCTCTCTTCCAATTGGTTCTCTACTCACAGGGTTGAACCCATCTGCGGCCATACACCTTTTGGGTGGTATGTTTCCAAGCAGGTGGGTTCCTGACACCAACCCAAATCAAGAAGCTCCACCACAACTAAAATCAAACTAAAAATTCAATATCAATAACCATGTTTAGACATAAAAAGTTATTAAACTTTAAAATCACCCAAACCTGGAAAGTATACAATATTATTCACTTCAAATCACAGATATAGAAATTCTGTTACTATTCAAGGCTAACTCAAGAGAAAATAACTACCCACAACTAAACCAATAACTCCAAATAAAAGCATATTTAATCTAAAATAATTTTCTTTTATTTTTATGGACCGTCTATCACATTCCCAACCCGCTCCTGCACCAGCCCGCGGGGCAGCCTGTCCACAAGGGCGTCCCAGAGAGTCCAAGAACAGATCCAGAACCCAACTTGAGGGGAGTCATGCCGATACACAGGCCTCCCAAGGTGTCATTGCCAGCCAACCACCTCCCTCATCTCAAGCCAGAAACAGTAGCCTCAATCCAAGACAGAAGCCGCTCTCAAGGCCTGCAAACAAAGTCTCATACACAAAGGTCATCAGGAATAATGAGGTTACATACACCTTCACCGTGTACCCAGTTGTCACCTGGCCCCGCACTCTTGACCCAAGAGTTGCTACTTCCTGCCCCCGCATCTTTGACACCACCTATGAGCCATTGGCAGCCACTGTTGAGCCATCTGTGCCTGTGATCTATTCCATCATTGATGGCGCCAGCGCAACCAAGCGTGATCCCACCTTCTACACAAAGGTCCCCCTCCCCTGTGTTGAGCCTGGTAGCCAGGATGCTGTGGTACCTGCCAAGGGCCAGCGTTGGTTGACAGATAGTGAGCGTGAAGCTCTCCTCAACTGCTTGAATGCGGGAATGGCGGTTTGGGATATTGCGTCCCAATTTGGTGTCACAGCCAGGTACATTGCCAACATCAACACCAAGTATGGCAATACCGGGCAAATTTCCAAATCCACCAAAGCAAAAGATAGCCAAAACTCCTTCAGCCTGTACACATCAACACAATCAAGCAGTGGGTAGCCAGGGATTGCCACCTGGAGACGCTTTCTGTCCAATCAATGCTTGCCACAGAGTTTGGGCTTTCTGTTTCTAAAATCCTTGTTTACAAAACAATGGTTGATCTGGGCTTCTCTTGGAAGGTGCTTGGAGTTTCTCCGTACAATAGAAACAGTGAAAAGACCATCAAGGATTGACACATTTATGTCAAGACATATCTGGCACTAAAGGAGACTGGGAATGTCCAGTTCTTCTATATTGATGAATTGTTGTCTTCCTCCTCACTCAGGTCCAGGAATGGGTGGGTTGAGAAGGGGTCCAAGCATGGTGTAGCCCATTGTGCAGCTGTTCATTCCCAGACCTATTCCATGGTAGCGCTTCTTGGTCCTCAAGGGGTTTACTAGTATCAGATGATCAAGGGTTCCCATAATAGCAGGAAGGTTCTTGATTTTCTCCAAACTGTCAAGGAGTATCTCTAGATCAATTACCACAGTACAACCAACATTGTTGTGTTGGATAATGTAGGGCTCCACAAAGTGGATCAGGTTGTGTCCAAGTTCCCCCATCAATAAAAACAGCCTCTCCTCCAGCCACCGCCTTGCTGATTGTCCAATGAGACTTCTCTTCCTCCCGCCATATTCCCCATTCCTGAATCCAATCAAGGAGGTGTTTGGTTGGATCAAGAATAAGGTGAAACAAGGCCTTCTTCAGGACACTGAGGACCTATTCAATATTCTTGAGGTCAGCCAATCTGCAATGCCACTGGATGTGGTGGCAGCTTTCTACAAACACTCAGAATCATTTCTCCCAAAAGCCCTGTCCTCCAAGCCAATCAGATAAATGGGCTCTCCAGGTTTAATTTGTTTTATTTTTATTTATTTTGTTTAAATTAGGTCTCAAAAATTATTATTTATATATAACAATGTGACGTTTGATTGTATTATAGATATATAAGAATGCGTAAAAAGGTAAGTAAAATTAACTATACTAGGTATGAAGAATATATTTTTATTATAATGCACTAAATATTGTATTAACTGTTGCGCTAACAAATGAATAAATTAAAAAAAGATAGAAATAAAATTATTTTATTTAAATAATTGTTAATTGTTGATGGTACTTTGGCTTTTTTACGCCACAAATTGGACCTTGCGTGTCATCATAGAGCCTTGTTATTTCAGTGCCACTATAGCCACATAACATGGCAACCAATGATTTTTATGTATTCCTTACTAATTTGTACTTAGGACGCAGTTCAAGTTTATTGAATATGTTTATCAACTCATATTAAAAGGGAAAGGTATTTTGGGTTCTAAACAATCATTTTTTTAGAACAATAGTGGAGCGGGCCGCATGATGCGGATAAATTCAATTCTCCATGTTTATCTTTGTGATAAATGGACCCGTACTTGACAAGTAGTAAATAAAAACATTTTTAATTCTTTTTATTTGATGTATTGGCAACTATAACTAACTTCTTTTAATATACTTAGATATATTAATATTATAATTTACATACTAAAATTTAAAATAAAATTAAAATATTAAAAGTAAAATTATAATTATAATCTTAAAAGTTAAAATTTAAAGTTTAAATAATTGAAATATAACAATTTTATTAAATTGTGATTTATTCAATATCAAATTATTTGATATTAAATATGTCAATATTAAAAAATTTAACAGTGAATATTTTAATATTTAAAATAAAAAAATAAAAAATAAAGTAAAAATTTTAAGTTGCAAGGGAAAATGATTTATTAGGGGAATGCAAATTGCAAGGGGAATGTGATTATTCCGGGGAATTATACCCCAAAATCAAATTTTCTGCTAATGCGTCCAATTGGGATCACATACTCTTCTGTATGTGGTGGATGACTCTGGCGTCAATTGCTAGAGGGGTGGCACTCAACACCCTGGTGGTGGCCAAACGTCTTATAAAAGGCAATCAGGTGAGAGAATCAACTAGGAGATTTTTTTTTGGGGGGGCACATAGTACCTGTATAGTGTTGCTATTGCAAATGAGTCATATAGGACCTGCTCAACTGTCCTGTATCCCCGTGGTGTCTTCTGGTGTTTGAGTGCTACGCGGCATATGTCAATCTTTATAGATACATCTTCTAATTTTTTCATGTTGGCTTTCAATATGCAGTGGAGCAGGATTCTCAGGTACACCGTGACGTGGATTTGTTGCAAGGTATACTTTTATGAGAACATGCACAATTTTTTGAAAGTTTGTAGTAACCTATTAATATAGGACGTTTGGTTAAATTTGAAGAGGGTTCCAGGGGGCGCCCAACTTGTATCAGCCCCCAGGCCTTGGCAAACAATATCAATAAAGGCTTAAAATTATTCACGAGGACAGCATCCCCAACTTTGTTTGATAGAGCTTTAAAAATTTATTAAAAATTGCAGATTTCAGATATTCATTTCCAATTTCAAAGTCAGTTTTATTAATTTTTTTGTATTTGTTGAAATTTGTGAAGGGAAACCTTTGAATGCTTTCATATATGTATTCATTGAAGTTCAGTTTTATATCCCCACAAATTTCATTCATTTCTTTGATTTTGATTGTTGATCCTAGTTTGTATGCTTCCCTTATCCATGGCAAGCACCCTGCAGGTGGTTGATATTCCCTATTTTGAGCTTTACTATTAAAAAACATATTCATATTCTGTTGAACTATTTTATTTATTTGTTTTATAGGGGCCACCAGTGACTGGTAACCCCCATAAAACCAACTCAGCATAAAAGCCGCCACTTACGCAACCTCATCCCCATCCCTGGCAATGACTAAAATAAATATAAGTTAAACATAAAAAGACTTACTGATTGTTTCCCCTGTGGCCCCCTCAGCCACAGGCGCCATATTGGCAAGCTTCATGAGCGTTGGATGCGCTTCATTAATTTTCTTAGGCTTAATTTTTCTTATTTTTCTTGTAACTTGTGCTTCCTCTTGATTTTCATTTGATAAAGCTTCTGTATTTCTTGATGCACTTCTGCTTCTTGCTTGTGTTTCATTTTCATCTGTTTCCATTTGGTTGGTTCCCTCTTCATTGGTGTTGATTTCCTTTTGAATTTCTGTTCCTTCAATTAGTTTGATCTTCTTATTGTTTTCTTTGGCCCCCTGCCAGAACTCCACAAATTGTAGGCTGTGTTGTTGAATTCAAGTGTTGCAACTAAACCAATGAGAGTTCAGTACTTGAAATTTTGGAAGACAACAGTACAATAGAAAGGACAGAATAATAAGAATAAGGTATTGTTTATTGTAGAATATTTGGATTAATATACTATATGGGGAATACCACAAGGGGGTGGCATAGTGGGAAGTTCCATGTAAGGTTTGAAGCCAAGGAATAACTTGTGTGGGAATCAGCAAGTCAAATTGGCAGTGCTCCTAATTAGGATGAAGTACCCGCCATTTGATGTTGCCATCAGATTAATCCATAACGTTAGATACGTCAAGGGGCGGCTCATTGAGCGCCCCCTGTGTATTGTAAGATATGTTAGCAGGCAAGGCGGGAAACTTGGTTGCAACACCCCCCTTGCCCCCTGCTTGTTGTCAGACACCAGGACTGGAGTCTGCAGAAGGTCTGAGAAGGTTCACACAAACAACCTTTGTGTGGGGATGGCGCAGCAGGGGCGCAAGCAATCATGGTGAAGCTTCTTGGTGTTCCCCTGGGCATCCTCAAGTTGATAGGTGTGGTTGTCATAGACTGCAGCTATCTTGAAGGGCCCTAGGTGGTTGGGTTCCAACTTGGCGGAATTAGAATGAGGGTGTAGATGGGGTCACCTACGGCGTACCTAGCTTTGAGGTGCTTTGTCCCTCCTGCAATCTGCTTGTGTTCAATTTCCTGGGCCTTGGCACACCATTTATCCAGAGATGGGGTTGTTGTTAGGGGGAGGCTTGTTGGGAACCTTGGACCGTAACTTTCCCTTTTCAACTCCTGTCAGACTGTGAGGCGTCCCAAAGGCTAGGGTACTGGGGCTGAACCCCGTGCCCCAGTTGATCTGTGCTTGAAGGATGAGTAGAGCAGTGGGCAGGTGTTCAGTCCACACGGTGTTGGGTGCTCTTGTGAGCGTTTGGCAAGCAGTTGAACCAGTGAGCTGTTTAACTGTTCCACACGTCCATTGGCTTGAGGATGGTAGGGGGTTGTAACTATACGTTGGAGTGCGTTCTTGGTGCAGTATGCCTTCATGACATTCCCAACTAGTTTGGGACTGCTATATGTGATGAGGCGTTTGGGTTGCCCAAAGCAGGCCACAATCTCCTTGCCAATGAAGCGGGTGATGGTGGTGGCAGTGTGGTTGGTTGTTGCCCAGGCTAATGGCCAACAAGTGAAGTAGTTGATGGCAGTGATAATGTACTTCTTTCCAAGTCTGTCTTTGGGGAGTGGCCCCAAAATGTCAAGGGCCCACTGTTCAAAGGATTCCATGGCCTCAATGGGCAGGACAGACTTGGGGGGGTGCAGATTTTGACGTGTTCTTCTCACACAACACACACGATTTGAGGAAGTCCAAGATGTCTTGACGCATGCGCGGCCACCAAACCTTGCATTTCATGATCTCAAAGAGATTAAGTCCTCTGATGTGACCCAGGGTTTGATGGTAGTGCAATATGGTGTCCCCTTGTTGAGTGGTGGGAATGTAAGGCGTCTTCTCACCTGTCTCTGCCCGGCAACAGACGTTATCAGCATTGGTGGTGAACTGGTTTTTGTTGTCCTTCAACTTGGAGATGGTGACCGAGTTAAGGCCCTCATAGCGGGTTGCTTCAGGGCAGAGGTAGAGCATGGGCCAATCTGGATCTAACCCATTGTCCCCAGTGATGGATGCTACATAGAGTTGTGAAAGAGCATCAGCCGTGACAAGTTCCTTCCCAGGTTTTTACTTGATGCGTAACTGATAGGGGGATAGGCGCTCCACCCATCCTGCTTGGCAGCATGTCAGGTGAGACTGTGTGTTGAAGTACTGAAGTGACTTGTGGTCCATCAGAACGTGGGGTGGGAAGGTAGCAACTTCCAGGTTACAGTGCCACTTCTCAATGCAGTGTACAATGGCTGCCAACTCTTTATCATGGATGGGGTAGTGTTGTTCTGAGTCAGTAAGTTTCCTGGACTCATAGGCCATGGGGAGGAAGACGCCATTGTCAGTTTCTACCCTTAGCACGCCCCCTATGGCCCTGTCAAAGGCATCTTCTCTAGTTTGTACTGTTGGTTCCAATTGGGGAACTGCAGGACTGGTGCAGTTGTGAGTCTTTGTTTCAACGTCTTGAAGGCTTGATCTCTGACAGGGGTCCAATGGAAGCGCTGTTTAGTGTTGAGGAGCTCAGTGAGAGTTGCAATTAGTTCTCCACAATTGGGAATGAACTTGCGCACGTAGGCAACCATGCCTAAGAATGTCTGCACCTGGCCCACATCAGTGGGAGGTGGCATGTTGGTG
Organism: Entomophthora muscae; assembly: GCA_014839935.2. NCBI lineage: Eukaryota > Fungi > Entomophthoromycota > Entomophthoromycetes > Entomophthorales > Entomophthoraceae > Entomophthora > Entomophthora muscae. The sequence continues at coordinate 131,991 of QTSX02001623.1, forward strand.
ATTGTCTTGATTTTGGTAGGATTGGGCTTTATACCTTGAGCAGAGATGGTGTGCCCAAGGAATAACAGCTCTGACTTGAGGAACTTGCATTTGGAGGGTTTAGCTTTTAGCTGGTTTTTCCAAAGGGTGTTGAGGACAGCACGGAGGTGTTGGAGGTGTGTGGTTTGATCTTGACTGAAAACAATAATGTTGTCAAGGTACACAACCACACATTTTCCAATCAGGTCCTCAAATGCTTTTTTTCATCAACATGGCAAAGGTGGAGGGAGTTTTGGTCATTCCAAAGTTCATGACACAACACTCAAACAACCTGTAGTGTGTGCAGAAGGCAGTTTTTGCCTCATCCTCTGGTGCAATGCGTATCTGGTTATACCGTGCGGTGAGATCAATCTTGCTAAAGACCTTTGCACCTGCAAGTGTATCAAACAGGTCATCAATCAGCGGCAGGGGGTACTTATTCTTAACTGTCACCTCATTTAGGGCGTGGTAGTATAGTGACCAGGCAAAGGGACCCATCCTTCTTGGCTACAAATAAGACCACTGCCCCGTATGGAGAGAGCAAGGGGCAAATAAAGCCCTTATCAAGCGCATCCACAAGGTGCTTGTCATGTTCTGAGGCGCGGCACAGACACACAATGGGGAATCCTAACCTTAGGATTGGATTTGTACTAAGTCTTGGTTAGATGACAGGGAAGGCAATAGTGTTTACCTTGTGGCCCTGGAAGAATAATCTCTACTAGTTGTGGCTAGAGAGAGGCGCAGAAGTACAGAAGACACAAAGACAAAAATTTGAATAGAACTTAATTTTAATGGTGAATATGGAAATGGAATATATAGTGGTTGAGAATACCACAAAACACTACCAGGACAGTAGGATCACTTGCCACAAGCATTAGTGGGGCAAGTGAGTTGCGCAGAGTCAGGAAACCAAACAATCATACTTCCTGAAGCGGAAGCCAGTTCATTTTGAAAGTCAAATGTGAAAGCAAGAGATTTTTCCTAGAAATGGCCCAACAAAGGCGAAATCAAAACATGGTGAATGCCATTATTCACGACAGTGCTGGAGGAGGATTTCATCTTCCTTTGGTGTGAGACAGTATAACGGTTGTGCTTTGGGTAAGGATCCTTGAAGTTGTATGGCGTTCTGGATCTCCCAGGGAGGAGATAGTTGTTCAAGTGTCTCACTGAATAGATCCTTGTACTCCTCAAGGAGGGCCGCAAGCGCTGGTGGTGGTGATGATGACAAGGGAGGGACCGCTGGTGGTTCAGCATGGATAACTTCAACTGAACATTGGTTGAAGTCTAGTTTTCCCCCTTGAAATTATATGAGCCCATCTCTGTTATTCTGACAAACACAGTATTGTGGAGTAACTTGCTCATTTCCACAGGGTGAATCTGGAACCCCACCCCATTTCTGTTGAGGGTGATGACAGAGGTATCCCAGTCAATGTAGGGACGGTTATGTTGTAGCCAGTTGAGGCCAGCAATCACGTTGTGGCTGAGTCCGGCCATGATTGGTCCAGAAAGCTTAACCTGGATGTTCCCCATTCTCACAGAGAAGGGTACCATCTCATGGGTGATTGTAACTCTGCGGGAGTTAGCTACTTGTACTGCCTTGAACCTGCTGGGCAATTGATCCAATTGCTGAAAGTTGGCAAACGCCTGGTCCACCATAGTGTGGTTGGCCCCAGTATCTACCAGTGATTTGTGGGTGTTCCCACAGAAACAGAAGGGATAGGACAAGTTGTTACTTTATTTGAGGAGTGGCTTGCTTGTAATACGGGGTTGTCACTGTGGACTTGAAAGACGTCCAGGGTTTCAACTTTTTGAATGTTGTAGTCACAGGAATTCTTGGCAAGGAGGAATTGAGAGGATGGGTCAGGTGGGGTTGTAAGGCCTATTGTCATTACAACCCCCAGGCTTTTCCTGGGTCCTTGATCTGTGCTAGCTGAAGCTCCCCTTTGCGGGGGTGTTTGGTCCCATTTTCCTGTTGACGTGGTTGACAACAGCCTACTTGACTATGGCCATTGCCTGATGTTGTATAAGGTTGGGATGGGGCGTCACTGGTATGGCAGAAGCTCATTGAGGCCTAGTTGTTAGCCTCCACAATGGCTTTATAGCAGTCATCAATGGAGGTACAGCAACCTATGGGGACCCACTTACAGATATGGGATTTTAACCCATTAACAATGAGGGTGAGTAACATTGCATTTCTGTCAGTCATAACTTCTGGGGTGACAACAAGGGCTTGTTGTCAGGCAGCAAGGTACTCAGGGACAGAACCAGTTTGCTTGATTGCTAGAAGAGGAGTTCCCACAACAATGGGAGAGAAGGTTTCACTGTAACAGGAATCGACGGTGTCTCAAAATGCTGCCCAGGTAACGTCAAGTTCCTAGCTGGCCTAGTTGGTGAACCACACAGTGGCAGGCCCCGTGAGGCGTCCAGACGCGGTGGCAACCCACATGGGCTCAGGAACCTGGCAGATGCAAAGGCGGGTTTCAGTAGATTGTAGCCAACTGACAATGTTGGCCCCCTTGACGCCACCAGCGAAGGATTCTAACTGAATGTTGAGCATGTGTTGGGACAGGTCTGACTGGGGTGGGATGACACTGGTGTCACGCTGCCCAAGACGGAGCCAATTGTACACACTGGTGAGAACTAACTGGTCTTGATAGATGACATACCCGTTGGGGATGTCCCCCTTGGGGATTGGCAGGAAGGTCTCTTGTTGGGGAGTAGCCATACGGCCTGTACTTTGTCTTTTCTTGGGGGGGATTTTGTTTTAGGTAGGTCAATAACCTACTGCTGCTACCACTGTTGCAACTGAACCAATGAGAGTTCATTACTTGAAATTAGGAAAGACAACAGTCCAATAGAAAGGAAAGAATAATAAGAATAAGGTATTTTTTATTGTAGAATATTTGGATTAATATACTATATGGGTAATGCCATAAGGGGGTGGCATAGTAGGAAGTTCCATGTAAGGTTTGAAGCCGAGGAATAACTTGTGCGGGAATCAGCAAGTCAAATTGGCAGTGCTCCTAATTAGGATGAAGTACCTGCCATTTGATGTTGCCATCAGATTAATCCATAATGTTAGATACGTCAAGGGGCAGCTCATTGAGCGCCTCCTGTGTATTGTAAGATATGTTGGCAGGCAAGGCGGGAAACTTGGTTGCAACACAAGACTTGATAAAATAGTTCCCTGTAGATTAAGTAATTTTTCTTTATTCTTTTCATCTATAATATTTCCCAACTTATCCAGATCATCTTCTTTTGACTGTATCAGTGGCTGTCCCTTGTTACCCAGCTTCCCTGTCACTATTTCCCTGATATTTCTTTCTATCTCAACAACCTTTTGAAGGTGTGCTTCAAATTTGTTGATTAAGTTATAGATTGTTGACATATTGTTCAAATTCCATCAAAAAACTGGTTTTTATAGTACTATCTTCAACACATACATATTTTTCATTATCATTGTCAGGAAATCTTGATTCATTAGGATTGACTGATCTATATCCCTATTACTGCAGCTGTGGGTTGATTTTGGGTGCAACACAGCCAAAGTGACACAGTATTCCGGAATACGGAGAAACTATAATAAGGTTGATCTAGTTTCCAAGTCAGAAGACACCTGAGACATTCCAGGTCTCAGGTCACGGGCCAATCCAGAAGCTTGTATAATTAGATGCTAAGGATTCCGGATTCCAAATAGGGACGCAGACCCAACCCAGAGATTGATTGGGGAATTACAACATCCTGTTTAACCAAGAGTTGAGACAGAAGACTGCCCATGCAAACATTGCGCATTACACCAAGCACAAGCACAGGTTGGCCAAATTGGGTGTCAACTTAGTTGTCGTAACTAAGTCAAGGAATATCTGGGCTGAAGAGGAAAAATCAGCAGCCTAGAATATTACCTCATCCCAAACCACTATTTGGGTTTTGGGATCCAACTCTAGGGGATGAAAATAGTAGCTTGGGTATGATAGGCTAGCTAGTAAGAGTTGTCTGCAGCTAGACGCCAGCTTGGCTGCTAGCTGTCAACAATAAAGGGGCCTTCTAAGATCACTTGGAAGGCAGAAAATTTAATACCCTTCAACACCACTACTAGTACAAATAGTAGCGGTGTCAAAGTACAATAAGAGAAAATTATTGATACTTGCAAACTCTTGCCAAAACCACCACAGACGGTGTTGCGTCTTCAAAGGACCACAGGACTTCCACCCCAATCAGATTAACCAACAACAGAATACATCCTGTTGTCACACCAATAGAAGCACATCTGTCTTCATACAGATATCCCATCCCAATATGATTAACTCACCTAATAAAAATAATCTTTCTTCATCTTCAAGATCCAGAAATCCTGACAATCATTAATAAATTAAAGACAATAAACGTAAATATTTGATTAGAATATTGCAATTAGACATTAACTCTTGGTAATTTGATATTATGTGCATAACTCAATGTATTTTGTTTAATAAAATCCACTGTAGACTAGGTTTTTTCATTACAATTTAAAATAAATTGACTGTGTTTATATTAGGGCCATTAACGCTTAGTACAAATATTGATACATAGTGCGTTTTACAGCCTGTATATTTACCTATTGATAATAATTCTGTAAACTTTTCAGTTGGATTTCACAAGGTAATTATAATGTAATGTGTTAATAAATTGCAGTTTGCTGTCATTAATTGGTTGATTTTCTTTGCTGTGGCAATTGTGCATTTTCTGCTATTTACACACTACTTACCAATTGGTTGGCTTCACCTCCAATTGCACAGGCAATAGGAAAACAAGCCGCCACCCTGAGACTGGATGTGGTTGGGGTGGCAGCTTGTTTTCCTATTGCCTGTGTGATTGGATGTGAAGCTAACCAATTGGATACTAGTGCGGAAATATCAGAAAATGCACAATTGCCACAGAAAAGAAAATCAGCCAATTAATGACAATAAACAGTAATCTGTTAACACATTACATTATTACCTTGAAAAATCCAACTGAAAAGTTTGCAGAATTATTACCAATAAGTAAATATACAGGCTGTAAAATGCACTAATTTTCAATATTTGTACTAAGCGTTATTGACCCTGATATAAACACAATCCATTTCATTAAATTATAATGGAAAAGGCCAAGTTTACAGTGGATTTTATTAAACAAAATGCATTGAGTTATGTACATAATATCAAAATATCAAGAGTTGACGTCTAATTGCTATATTCTAATGCAATATTTATGTTTATTGTCTTTAATTTATTAATGATGATGAAAAATATGTATGCTCATAATTTTAAGCTATTTGTAAAATGTACAACATTGTATTAATTATGGGAAATGTTGATAATGTAAAAAGAAAAAATAATTAATTATTAATTGAAAGAGAGATACCAATTTTAATAAGTTATCACAAAGAAAAGATTTATTTACTAATCAAAGAACGGGAAGGGAAGGGAATGGGCGGAATGGATGTTGTCTTCATCTGCTCCTGTGAAAGGGGCGGCATCAGAGATAGTGGGGAGGGAATGGGTGGTAGCTTGGGAGTCAGGGTTGGAAGGCAGGTGGCTTGATGGGGGGTTAGGGAGGCAGGGTTTTTTGACTGGGAAGGGACAGCAAGAGCAGTTTGCTTCAATTGCTTGAATTCTTCTTCTGTCACATATACTGGCTTGAAAAAAAGGATGGACTGGCGTGGGGGGAGACGGGGGTCCTTTCTGGACTTATCACTATCACTTGCATAGAAGATGATGAGATCAAATAAGTCCTGGACAAATGCAGAAGGAAAAAGCTCATACCCCTTATCAATCTGGGTGCATAGTTTGTTGTAGGTGGCAGGCTTCAAGCGCCTGAGGGCGGAACCAAAATTGTAGAGACATACATCTGCAAGATGCATGTTGGCGTAGTTGATGGGGTAGGACCAGCAGGTATGCCCTGCAGCCCTGATTTCTTGGGTAGCCCATTCCTGCTGCTCCATCTCCACACTCAATACAACTGTGTGCACGGTGTTTTGTGTGGCCCACTCCTCCAGCATGGCCTTGAGCTCCGTCTGGTAGGCATACCCATCTGCAGTGTTTGATATTGCCGAGTAATAATTGACGCCCAATGGGGAAACTGCCAATAAAACCCCAACAAAACAATACAAGATTGGGCCGTGCTTGTACCCGTCAGATTGGATGCGCTTCTCTCCAAAGTCTTGGATACTGGCCAAGATCTTGGCGTATGATAGGAAGATGACATCATTACAGGCCCTCATTGCCCTCCCTTTAATAAAATTAATAATGGTTACATTGTATGGGTTGGTATCCACCAAAATGGGGCCACCAAGAACCTGATTGGATAGGATTCTGGTGGCAACCACAACTCTGTGCATCCATGAATTCACTGTTCTTTTGTTGAAGATGCCGTGGAGTCCCAACTGGAGACGTACCTGGACCAGGGGCATTTGCGGGTCACGTTCCATAATAGCCATCATGAGAGGGTGGGCTTTTTCACATTCAGTTGAAGAACGGGCACCAGTTGGTGTCTTCTTGGTAGGGGGACCACAGTTGGTGTGGGCTCTCAGGGTTGCAGCCACAGTTGATTTTGCAAACCCCATTGCGGCCACAATTTTCCCAAGGGACATAAGCTTGCCTTGCTTTTCAACCATTTCAAGAAAAATCTTAGGGGTGATCAATTTTCTTCTGCGTCTTGCAGGCTGATTGGCTGGGGGAGGGATATGTCCATCTTGGGAACTGGTCAATGCCATCTGATTGGCTTTTTTGGGGTTCTGGGCTCTCTGGGTGACCCCATGGCTTAAATGGCTGGTTCTGGATGCCATTGCTGATAAGGGATTTGGGTTGGCAGCTGCCTGTGCATGGTGGGCAAACAGGGCCATGCTTGAGGACGCAGGAGAAAGAACAGACTCCTGTGTGGTGCTTGCAGAGGGGCCTGCGGGTTGAGAGTGGCCATAGACAGAGGCTTCACTGTTAAGAGACCCAGTGTAGCCCTGCATAATTTTGTCAAGGCCAGGGAACAGCTTATTGACTTGGTTATTGTTGAAAGAAGACATAATAAAAACTTTATTATAATTTTAAACTCAAGAAGAGGAGTGTATATTTTAGTCAATTTTGTTGTTATATATGTCAATTTTGTGAATATTACAATCTAAATTTTAGCCAACCTAAAATGGAATAGAGTGATTTTTGAGAATGCCTGTGATTCCTAAAAGAATTATTACAAATCCACTATAGATCCTTTGGCATCCTTTTTGAGACACCCATAAATTATATTTATTTCAAATTCATTGCAATTATGATTTGAAACTTGGTTCTTGGATTTGACAATCCTGCAATTTCAGATTTGTTAATTTTCACATGACGTCTATGATTCTTTTGAAATACAAGAAAATCTCAAATTGTACATAAGAATCCCACATTTCTGATTCATGTATCCTGCATTTGTTTGTTGGGTTTTGTCTTTTGTTAGTTGAGTTATCTGCTCAAGAGATTTGAAATTTTCCAATTTAAATAAACCAAAAAAAGTCAAATTAAATGGTTAATTTTATTAAATATTTTAATTATCACTCAGCTGAGTTGCCTGTAAAAGTGATTTGAAATTTGGACCAAGGATTTGACAATCCTGCATTTTTACGTTCAGGTTCTGAATTTACAGTACATATACAAACAACAAGAATTGAATTTATCCGCATCATGCAGCCTGCTCCACTTATATTCTAAACAAGTGATTGTTTAGAACTTGAATTACCTTTCCCTCATAATATGATTTGATAAATATATTTGATATACTTGACCCGTGTCATAAGTACAAATTAGTAAGTGATACATAAAAATCATTGGTAGTTGTGTCATGTGGCTATAGTGGCACTGAAATAATAAGGATCAGATGATGACCTACAAGGTCCTATTTGTGGCTTAAAAAAGCCAAAGTACTAACAAGGATTCACAATTGTTTAAATAAAATTAATCTTGTTGGGAATTTTGACCAAGCAATGGTGCCAATTATGACAGAGCCCACAGATTGGGACTGTTACATCAAAAATCCATAAATTATTAGTACAAAATACAATGATACTAATTATGGCAGAGCTTGCAGATATGAATTCCAGCTACTGCTGCAACCAAGCTTCCTGAATTGCCTGCTAACATATCTTACAATACACAGGGGGCGCTTGATGAGTTGCCCCTTGACGTATCTAACAACATGGATTAATCTGATGGCAAATATCAAATGGCGTGTACTTCATCCTAATTAGGAGTGTTACCAATTTGACTTGCTGATCCCCGCACAAGTTATTCCTTGGCTTTGAACCTTACATGGAACTTCCCACTATGCCACCCCCTTGTGGCCTTGTGGCTTTCCCCATATGATATATTAATCACAATACTCTACAATAAACAATACCTTATTCTTATTATTCTGTCCTTTCTATTAGACTGTTGTCTTCCCCAATTTCAAATACTAAATCCTCATTGGTTCAGTTGCAACAGTGGTAGCAGCAGTAGGTTAATGACCTACCTAAAACAAAATTCCCCCAATAAAGGTCAGAGTATGGGCTGTATGGCTACTCCCCAACAAGAAACTTTCCTGCCAATCCCCAAGGGGGACATCCCCAACAGGTATGTCATCTATCAAGACCAGAAAGTCCTCACCAGTGTGTACAATTGGCTCCGCCATGGGCAGTGTGATGCCAGCGTCACCCCGCCCCAGTCAGACCTGTCCCAACACATGCTCAACCTTCAGCTAGAATCCTTCTCTGGTGGCGTCAAAGGGGCCAACATTGTCAGTTGGCTCCAATATACTGAAACCTGCCTCTGTATCTGTCAGGTTCCTGAGCCCATGTGGGTTGCCACTGCGTCTGGTTGCCTCACGGGGCCTGCCACTGTGTGGTTCACCAACTGGGCCAGTCAAGAACTCAACGTTACCTGGGCGGCATTCCAAGACGCCGCCAAGTCCCACTACAGCAAAACCTTCTCCCCCATTATTGTGGGGACTCCTCTTCTAGCAATCAAACAAACTGGTTCAGTTCCTGAGTACCTTGCCGCCTGACAACAAGCTCTTGCTGCCACCCCCAAAGCTGTGACCAACGGAAATGCAATGCTACTCACCCTCATCATCAATGGGTTAAACCCTCATATCTACAAGTGGGTCCCCGTAGGTTGCTGTACCTCCATCAATGACTGATACAAGGCCATTGTGGAGGCTAACAACCAGGCCTCAATGGGCTTCCGCTGTACCAGTGAGGCTCTATCCCAACCACGTACAACACCTGGCAATGGCCACAATCAAGTGGGACGCTGCCAGCCCCATCAGCAGGATAATGGGACTAAATGCCCCCGCAAGGGGGAGCTCCAGCTAGCACAGATTGAGGATCAGGGAAAAGCCTGGGGGTTGTAGCAACGTGAGGCCCTGCAACCCCACCTGACCCATCCTCTCAATCCTTGCTTGCAAAGAACCCCTGTGACTACAACATCAATGCAGTCAAAACCCTGGATGTCTTCCAAGTCCACAGTGACAACCTCGTACTGCAAGTGAGTCACTCCTCAAATAAAGTAACACACTTATCTTATCCCTTCTGTTTCTGTGGGAACACCCACAAATTACTGGTAGATACCAGGGCCAACCACACTATGGTGAACCAGGAGTTTGCCAACTTTCAGCAATTGGATCAATTGCCCAGCAGGTTCAAGGCAGTACAAGTAGCTAACTCCCGCAGAGTTACAATCACCCATGAGATGGTACCCTTCTCTGTGAGAATGGGGAACGTCCAGGTTAAGCTCTCTGGGCCAATCATGGCGGGCTCAGCAACAACCTAATTGCTGGCCTTGACTGGCTTCAGTACAACCGTCCCTACATTGACTGGGATACCTCTGTCATCATCCTCAATAGAAAGGGGTGGGGTTCCATATTTACCCGGTGGAAATGAGCAAGTTACTCCATGATACTATGTTTGTCAGAATAACGGAGAAAGGCTCGTACAATTGCAAGGGGGGGACTAGACTTTAACCAGTGTTCAGTCAAAGTTATCTGCGCTGAACCATCTGTGGTCCCTCCCTTGACCTCCTCACCACCAGCGCTTGCTGCCCTCTTCAAGTAGTTCCAGGACATATTCAGTGAGACACTTGAATAACTACCCCCTCCCTGGGAGATCCAGCACGCTGTAGAACTCCAAGAATTGTTACCTAAGGCACAGCCATTATATTGTCTTCCACCAAAGGAAGATGAGACCCTCCGCTAACACCTTGTGGACGCGCTTAATAAGGGCTTCATTTGCCATTTGCTCTCTCCATACGGGGCAACTTTCTTCTTTGTAGCCAAGAAGGACGGGTCCCTTTGCCTGGTCACAGACTACTGTGCCCTAAATGAGGTGATAGTCAAGAATAAGTACCCCTGCCACTGATTGACAACCTTTTTGATACATTTGCAGGTGCAAAGGTCTTTATCAAGATTGATCTCACAGCAGGGTATAACCAGGTCTGCATTGCACCAGGGGATGAGGCAAAAACTGCTTTCTGCACATGCTACAGATTGTTTGAGTGTTGTGTCATGAACTTTGGAATGACTAACGCTCCCTCCACCTTTGCCATGTTGATGAAAAAAAGCATTTGAGGAACTGTTTGGAAATGTGTGGTTGTGTACCTTGACAAAATTATTGTCTTCAGTCAAGATCAAACCACACACCTCCAAGACCTCCATGCTGTCCTTGACACCCTTCAGAAAAACCAGCTAAAAGCTAAACCCTTCAAATGTGAGTTCCTCAAGTTGGAGATGTTATTCCTTGGGCACACCATCTCTGCCCAAGGGATAAAGCCCAACCCTGCCAAAATCAAGGAAATCACCAGCATGTTGCCCCCCACTGATGTGGGCCAGGTGCAGACATTCTTAGGCATGGTTGTCTATGTGCGCAAGTTCATTTCCAATTGCAGAGAACTAATTGCAACTCTCACTGAGCTCCTCAACACCAAACAGCGCTTCCATTGGACCCCTGTCAGAGATTGAGCCTTCAAAATGTTGAAAAAAGACTCACAACAGCATCAGTACTGCAGTTTCCCAATCAAAACCGTCAGTACAAACTTGAGACCAATGCCTCTGAAAGAGCCATAGGGGGAGTGCTAAGAGTAGAAACTGACAATGGCGTCTTCTTCCCTGTGGTGTATGAGTCCAGAAGGCTTACCAACGAGGAACAATGCTATCACATCCATGATAAAGAACTGGCAGCAATCTTGCACTGTGTTGAGAAGTAGTGCTGTTACCTGGAAGTTGCTACCTTCCCACCCTGCGTTCTGATAGACCACAAGTTACTCCAGTACTTCAACATGCAGTCTCACTTGACACACTGCCAAGCAGGATGGGTTGAGCGTCTATCCCCTTACCAGTTGTGCATCAAGTACAAGCCTGGGAACAAACTTGTCACAGCTGATGCCCTTTTGCAACTCTACGTAGTGTCCATCACTGGAGAAAATGGTTTGGACCCCAATTGGCCCATGCTATACCTCTGCCCTGAGGCAACTTGCTACAAGGGCCTTAACTTGGTAACCAACTCCAAATTGAAGGACAACAAGAGTCAGTTCACCACCAATGCTGCTAATGTCTGCCGTCGGGCAGAGAAAGGTGAGAAGACACCTTACATTCCCACCATGCAACAAGGTAACAATATTGCACTACCACCAAACCCTGGGTCACATCAGAGGGTGTAACCTCTTTGAGATCATGAAAAAGAAGGTTTGGTGGCCACGCATGCATCAAGACATCTTGGATCTCCTTGAAATGTATGTTCTGTGCGAGAAGAACACGTCCAAACCTGCACCCCCCAAGTCTGTCCTGCCCATCAATGCCATGGAATCCTTTGACAATGGGCCCTTGACATTGTGGGGCCACTCACCAAAGACAGACTAGGTAATAAGTACATTATCACTACCATTGACTACTTCACTTGCTGGCCAGTGGCCTGGGCAACAACTAATCACAACGCCACCACCATCACCCGCTTCATTGGCAAAGAAATTGTGGCCCTCTTTGGATGACCCAAATGTCTCATTACAGATGGCGGCCCCAAACTTGTTAGACATGTCATGAAGGCATACTGCGCCAAAAACACACTCCAACGCATAGTTACACCCCCTACCATCCTCAAGACAATGGACACGTGGAACAGTTAAATGGCTCACTGGTTCAGCTGATTGCCAAGCTCTCACAAGAGCACCCCAACACTGCATGGAATGAACATCTACCCACCGCTCTACTTATCCTGCAAGCAAGAATCAACAGGGGCACAGGGTTCAGCCCCAGCACCTTGGCCTTTGGGACGCCTGACAGTCTGACAGGAGTTCAACAGGGGAAGCTACAGTCCAGGGTTCCCGACAAGCCTCCCTTAGTAACAACCCCATCCCTATACCAATGGCGTGCCAAAGCCTGGGAAATTAAACACAAGCAAATTGAGGGAGGAACAAGGCACCTCAAAGCTAGATACGCTGTAGGTGACCCCGTCTACACCCTCAACCCCAATTCTGCCAAGTTGGAGCCCAACCACCTAAGGCCCTTCAAGATAGCCGCTGTTTATGACAATCATACCTATCAACTTGAAGATGCCCAAGGAAACACCAAGAAGCTTCACCATGATTGCTTGCACCCCTGCCGCGCCATCCCCACACAAAAGCTGTTTGTGCGGACCTTCCCAGACCTTCCACAGACTCAGGTCTTGGTGTCTGACAAGAACCAGGGGGCAAGGGGGGTGTTGCAACCAAGTTTCCAGACTTGCCTGCTAACGTATCTTTCAATACACAGGGGGCGCTCAATGAGTTGCCCCTTGACGTATTTAACAACATGGATTAATCTGATGGCAAATATCAAATGGCGGTTACTTCATCCTAATTAGGAGTGTTACCAATTTGACTTGCTGATCCCTGCACAAGTTATTCCTTGGCTTTGAACCTTACATGGAACTTCCCACTATGCCACCCCCTTGTGGCCTTGTGGCTTTCCCCATATGGTATATTAATCACAATACTCTACAATAAACAATACCTTATTCTTATTATTCTGTCCTTTCTATTGGACTGTTGTCTTCCCCAATTCCAAATACTGAATCCTCATTGGTTCAGTTGCAACACTACAAAACTACATAAATTGGTAGTGTAAACTATATGCATATTGGATCAGCATTAGTCTGCTGACCTGAGCCTTAAACTAGCCAATGATAAGTGCCGCCACAGCAATTAAATGAGACATGATTTTCCACTGCAGCACTTTAAAAATACACAAGCACCACCTAGCAATTAGATTAGGCGCCAAAGTGCTGAACTACTTTTACATCAAGCGCTGAGGCGCTGGGTTCAATTTCCCATAATCTTGAATTACCATATTTATCACATTGATAAGCACTATGCCTGGAGTACGCCAGAGAAGTAGGAAGTGATCCTGAAGTACTAAATTATTCCATGCCAGCAAGGATCACCTGTGCTGGGTGAAGATGAAAATATTCTATTGGTTGACGTGCAATAAGCGCCAAACCTAGGTTGATAATTACCCAAATTTGGGGCGTGTTAGAATGTCCTAGAAGACATTGCTAGCAGCCCAGAGATTACCCTTGTAGAAGGTATAAGAAGAATTAGTCATTTACAATAAAATCATCTTTGAACCATCTTTATTTTACTCTTAATCTGGTTGACCTTTATCCTAATCCTTAAGTGCTTCTGCACAATCAGAAGCAATTGCTGGGTAATAATCATGGTTCTGTTCAATCCTGGCTCTTCTGATACATTACTACTCATATCCTCACATATGACTGTACTCTGGCAAATGTCCTGTGCCCTATAATCTCAAATAATTGTGGCGCTGTAAAGAAAAAAGTGCAAAAAATCTATTTCTATCTTTTTTAATTTATTCATTTGTTAGCGCAACAGTCAATATAATATTCAGTGCATTACAATAAAAATATATTCCTCATACCTATTATAATTAATTTTACTTACCTTTTCTACATATTCTTATATGTCTATAATATAATCAAGTGTCATGTCATTATATATAAATAATAATTTTTGAGCCCTAATAAAAACAAAATAAATAAAAATAAAAACAAATAAATTCCAGAGCGCCTATTTATCTGATTGGCTCAGAGGCCAGGGCTTTGGGGAGGAAGGATTCTGAGTGCTCATAGAAAGCCGCCACCACATCAGGTGGCATTTTGAATTGACTGACCTCAAGGATGTTGAAGAGATCCTTGGTGTCCTGAGAAAGGCCTTTCTTCACCTTATTTTTGATCCACCCAAAGACCTCCTCAATTGGGTTAAGGAATGGAGAATATGGGGGGAGGAAGAGGAGTCTCATTGGACAGTCATCCAAGCTGTGGCTGGCCAAATGGCTGTTTTTATTGATGGGGGACTTGGACACAACCAGATCTACTTTGTGGAGCCCTACATTATCCAACACAACAATGTTGGTTGTACTGTGGTAATTGATCTGGAGATACTCCTTTACAGTTTGGAGAAAATCAAGAAACTTCCTGCTATTATGGGAACCCTTGATCATCTGATACTGATAAAACCTGCAAGGACCAAGAAGCACTACCATGGAATAGGTCTGGGAATGAACAGCTGCACAATAGGCTATACTATGCTTGGACCCCTTCTTGACCCACCCATGCCTAGACCTGAGTGAGGAGGAAAACAATGATTTGTTGATGTAGAAGAACTAGACATTCCCTGTCTCCTTTAGTGCCAGATATGTCTTGGCATAAATGTGTCAATCCTCAATGGTCTTCTCATTGTTTCTGTTGAACATCTAAACTCCTATTACTTTGCAGGAGAAGCCAAAATCAACCATTGCTTTGTAAACAAGGGTTTTAGAAACAGAAATCCCAAAATCTGTGGCAAGCATTCATTGGACAGCAAGTGAGCCCAGGTGGCAATCCTTGGTAACCCACTGCTTGATTGCCTTGAGATGGGTGAGCTGAAGTAGACTGGGCTGCCACTTAGCCTTGTTAGATTTTGCAATTTTCCCAGTGTTGCCATACTTGGTGTTGATGTTGGCAATGTATCTGGTTGTGACACCAAATTGGGACGCAATATCCCAAACTGCCATTCCCCCATTCAAGCAGTTGAGAAGAGCTTCATGCTCACTATCTGTCAACCAACGCTGGCCCTTGGCAGGTACCACGGCATCCTGGCTAGCAGGCTTGACACAGGGGATGGGGACATTTGTGTAGAAGGTGGGATCACGCTTGCTTGCAGTGGCGCCGTCAATGGTGGCATACAATACAGGTGCAGATGGCTCTTTGGTGGTGGTCAATGGCTCATATGAGGTATCAAAAACGTGGGGGAAGGAAGTAGTAACTCTTGGATCAAGAGTGCGGGGCTGGGTGACAACTGGGTACACGGTGAAGGTGTATGTAACCTCATTATTCCTGATGCCCTTTGTGTATGAGACTTTAGTTGCAGGCCTTGAGAGCGGCTTCTGTCTTGGATTAAGGCTACTGTTCCTGGCTTGAGATGTGGGAGGTGGGTGGCTGGCTCTGACACCTTGGGAGGCCTGTGTGTTGGCATGACTCCCTTCAAGTTGGGTTCTGAGTCTGTTCTTGGACCCTCTGGGACACTCTTGTGGACAGGCTGCCCGCGGGCTGGTGCAGGAGCTGGTTGGGAATGTGATTGATGGTCCATAAAAATAAAAATAAAAATATGTTTTAGATTAGATATGTATTTATTTGGATTTATTGGTTTAGTTGTGGCTAGTTATTTTCTCTTGAGTTAGCCTTTAATAGTAACAGAATTTCTATATCCATGATTTGAAGTGAATAATATTGTATACTTTTCAGGTTTGGATGATTTTAAAGTTTAATCACTTTTTATGTCTAAAAATGGTTATTAAGATTGAATTTTTCATTTGATTTTAGTTGTGGTGGAGCTTCTTGATTTGGATTGGTGTTTCCTAGTGTGCTTAGTGTACATTAAATTTGGATTCCAGTTCCTGCAATTAATATCTGAGTTTACTAGTGGCATTCAAAAGTGATTTGAAATTTGGTTCATGGATTTGACAATCCCGCAATTTCAAAAAACATAGTAAACTTAATGAAAATGGTTGATGGATTTGAATGCTTCAAATCTGATTCCAGTTAATTCATTTTGTCCATTGGAAATATGCAGTTTGACTTGAACTTTGCAAAGTGTCTATGAGTTCCCACATTTTCAAATACTTAAATAAATACTCAAAAAAATCAATTTAATTAAAAAAGGCCATCCTGCAAAAGTGATTTGAAATTTGGACCAAGGATTTGACAATCCCACATTTTTACATTTAAGTTCTGAATTTAAAGTACCAATAATAAATTAAGGATCACAAATGTAAATATTGCATTAGAATATTGCAATTATACATTAGCTCTTGATATTTAGATATTATATACATAGCCCAATGCATTCTGTATAATAAATTCATTGTAATTTATATAAATGGACTGTGTTTATATTAGAGAGCCATTAACACTTAGTACAAATATTGATACATAGTGCATTTTATAGCCTGTGTATTTACCTATTGGTAATAATTCTGTAACTGCTTTAGTTGGATTTTACGAGGTAATAATAATGTAATGTGTTAATAAATTACTGTTTATTGTTTTAATTGAATGATTTTCTTTGCTGTGGTGATTGTGCATTTTCTGATATTTAAGCACTAGTATCCAATTGGTTGGTTTCACATTCCATCACACAGGCAATAGGAGACATGGTTGCCACCCCAAGACCAGATGCTGTCAGGGTGGTGATCATGTTTCCTATTGCCTGTGCTATTGGATGTGAAACCAACCAATGGGATACTAGTGCGTAAATATCAGAAAATGCACAATCACCACAGCAAAGAAAATCATTCAATTAAAACAATAAACAGTAATTTATTAACTCATTACATTATTATTACCTTGCAAAATCCAACTAAAAAGTTTACAGAATTATTACCAATAGGTAAATACACAGGTTGTAAAATGCACTATGTATCAATATTTGTACTAAGCATTAATGGCTCTCTAATATAAACATAGTCTATTTATATAAATTACAATTAAAAAGCCTTGTTTACAATGAATTTTATTATACAAAATGCATTGAGCTATGCACATAATATCTAAATATCAGGATTTAATGCATGCCTGCAATATTCTAATATAACATTTATATTTGTGGTTCTTAATTTATTATTGATAATGAAAAATATTTATGCAAATAATTTTATGTTATTCATAAAATTTACAACATTTTATTGATTATGAGAATTTCAATAATTTAAAAGGAATATGTTATTATCATAAATAAAAAGAAATAATATCAATTTTAATAAGCTGTCACAAAGAAAGGCTTTATTTTACTCATCAAAGGACAAGTAGGTGAGGGAATGGGCAGAAAGAACATTGCCTTCATCTGCGCCTGTGAAAGGGGCGGCATCAGAGATAGTGGGGAGGGAATGGGTGGTGGTTTGGGAGTCAGGGTTTGAAGGCAGGTGGCTTGACAGGTGTTGGGGAGGCAGGATTTGTTGACTGGGAAGGGGCAGCAAGAGCTGATTGCTTCAATTCATCTTCTGTCACATATGTGGGCTTGGTGAAACAAATGGATTGGTGTGGGGGGAGGCAGGAGTCCTTTCTGGACTTATCACTATCACTTGCATAGATTATGACAAGATCAGATAAATACTGGACAAATATGGAAGGTAAAAGCTCATACTCCTTCTCAATTTGGGTGCACAGTTCATTGTATGTGGCAGGCTTTAAGAGCCTGAGAACTGAACCAAAATTGTTATACATACATCTGCAAGATGCATATCAGTGTGGTTGATGGGGTAGGACCAACAGGTATGCCCCAAAGCCCTGATTTCCTTGGTTGCTCATTCACACTGCTCTATCTCTGCACTCAGTACAACTGTGTACACAGCTTGTTGGGTAGCCCACTCCTCCAGCATGTCCTTGAGCTCTGTCTGGTAGGCATACCCATCTGCAGTGTTTGATATTTCTGAGTAATAATTGACACCCAATGGGGAAACTGCCAACAAACCCCTGAAAAATTGATACAAGATTGGGCCACACTTGTAGACATCAGATTTGATACATCTTTCTATATAATCTTGGATGCTTGCAGAAATCTTGACATATGACAAGATGATGTCATTGTGAGTCCTCATTGCCCTCCCTTTAATAAAATTAATAATGGTTGAATTTTAGGGGTTGGTATTCACCAAACTGGGGCCAGTGAGAACTTGATTGGATAGGATTCTGGCGGCAATCCCAACTCTGTGCATCCACAAATTAACTGTTCTTTTATTTGTGAAAATGCCATGAAGTCCTAGTTGGAGACAAACCTGGACCAGGGGCATCCACAGGTCACACTTCATAAGCCATCATAAGGAGATGGGCTTTTTTGCTATCAGTTGACGTACATGCTCCAGTTGGGGTCTTCTTGGGAGGGGGCCACAATTGGCGTGGGCTTGCAGGGTTACAGCCACAGTGGACATTGCAAACCCCATCACAGCCACAATTTTCCCAAGGGACATAAACATCCCTTGCTTTTCAACCATTTTGAGAACAATTTATGGAGTGATCAATTTTCTTCTGCATCTTAGAGGCTGATTGGCTGGGGGAGGGATGTGTCTATCTTGGGAACTGGTCAATGTCATCTGATTGGCTGTTTCAGGATTCTGGGTTCTCTTGGTGACCCATGGCTTAATTGCCCAGTTCTGGGTGTTAGTGTTGATACATGATTTGGGTTAGCAGCTGCCTGTGCGTGATGGACAAACAGGGCCATGCTTGAGGTTATGGGAGAAAAAGCACACTCCTGGGTAGTGCTTGCGGAGGGGCCTGTGGGTTGGGAGTGGCCATAGACAGAGGCTTCACCGTTAAGAGACCCAGTGTAGCCCTGCATGATTTCTTCAAGGCCAGGGAACAGCTTGTTGACTTGGTTGTTATTGAAAGAAGACATAATAAAAATTTTATTATAATTTTAAACTTGAGAAAAGGAATGTATATTTTAGTCAATTTTATTGTTAAGTATGTTAAGTTGGTAAATATTATGATTGAAATTTTAGCCATCCTAAACTGGAATAGGGTGATTTTTGAGAATGCCTATGATTCTTAAAAGAATTATCACAAATCCACTCTAGATCCTTTGACTTCCTGTTTGAGATGCCCATAAATTATATTTATTTCAA